>JAGDQP010001604.1:82482-118861 GCA_022664845.1 Lepisma saccharinum
TTAAGAAGGACAGCCAACTGCATTTGTAATCTTGTTGTTGGATCTGCATAGCAATTCAGTCTTTCTCGATTTCGATTTGAACAGTTTCAGGAATCACATTAAACCTTACAAGTTCAGAACTAATCACATGATGATGTCCTTTCAGGATGTTATGTAGGCTCTATCAACTAGATTTGAAATACACATGAACGTTCCTTGCCCTTTCCAATTTCACGACATTTGGGTATACATTACGTTTTGTACTTTTAATCCTCAATCTTTTAATTCTAGTGCTATTAGTCAATAATGATACTTGCGCCTTTCGGTTCAAAGCTGTACAGTTCTCAATGCTGACAACTTTCCACAGCATAGCCGGGATTCTTCATCCAAGCATCGTGCCCTGCGCACTGTCGACCCCACCAACGGGGTCACCTTTAACCTTACGCTGCATTTGATATTCACATACTCACCGCCATTCCACTGACAACTGACACACTGTTTCTTCTGGGACACATAATTTAACTGTTCATTGAATTATTGTTACTCATACTCCTGACAGTTATGTAATCCCGCACGGTTTTTCCAAATCGCTCCGCATTCGGAATCTACTTGACATATGGACATGCAGTAAACGAATTATTGTTACCTGTCTAGAAGACGTCTCATTTATGCCGTTTTTGACCCTACTTTACTTGGAATAATTTTTGGGAATCCCATTTTTCCTTTGGGAAATCCCATGCGCCCTGCTTGTAGGAGTTTCAAACATGCATTTTTGGATAACCCGGGTGTGACTTCCTCTAATTTACTCTCAACCGCCTACTCTCCGCCTTTTGGTATTCGAAATAATCAGCTCTGAAGTTCATTTTCCCACGGTTTCGGCAGCCTATAGCTCCGAAAGTACTTAATATTCGACACCCGTTTTTATCACGTTTTTCTTAGTTCGATCTCAGGTACTCACCCTTAAACTTTTTGCACGCATTAAGGGAACACCCTGTATATATGTATGTATATGTGTGTGTGTGTGTGTATGTATATGTATACATAAATCACAGCCATATTCAATCCACTACTGGATGAGGCCTCGCCCGGAGGGAGGAGGCGGTCTACTGCTCCCACGCTGATCAGACGTGTTGGGAGAGGAGAGCCGAAGCTCTCAACTGTGATCGCGCGTGTGTATGTGTGACCACCCCCGTTGGCCTAGTCGTTAGCGTGCCTGACTACGGGTTGAGGGGTCCCGGGTTCGATTCCCGGCGCTGCCAAGGATATTTTTCCAAGGCTTGAGGGTCTGATCGTGATGCACTTGGGGAGCTGCTATGAATAAATATAGTTGCGATCACAGTGAGAGCTTAGGCTCTCCTCTCCCAACCCGTCCGGTCAGCATGGGAGCAGTAGACCAACTCCTCCCTTCGGGGAGAGGCATCATCCAGTAGTGAATTGAATATGGCTGTGATTTATGTATATATATACATATATAGGAATACGGCCTGAGCTAAAGTTGTCTAAAGTCCTTAAAAATTAAATTAAAAAACATATGGCAATAGATTTATGCACTAACTTTTATAATTTGGTGTGGCCAGTGTAAGTAATATTATCGAATATGACTAGATGATGAAATTTCGATGAATATTAGTTGCGTTATCGCTTTTACAAAGAAACTGGAAACAAAGTATTAATCTAGCATTACTTGCATACATTGCATATTATGTTTAAAGCACTCAATAAAATTCCTAAGCACCTCGCCGCATCAATGCGAAGAAGAATAACTTGACACACATTTAAATAAGTAGTTTAGTTTTCTAGCGCACCCGTATATATACGGGGAAGCGATACAGTTTATCCTGCCTGTTCGTTTGTACTCTGTCTCAGAAACTACAAGTCAGGAAGAGATGAGCTATACACATTTGGATTTGTCTTGGCCTGGGAGGGTGGGAAAACTTTAACTGTGACTCTATAGTTGGCCGGTCTGTTTATATCGCTTAGTTTTCTCAGCCTGAACACCTGTACATCTCAGGAACTACAAAGTCAGAGACTATTCCCACAACTTTGGATTGCTCATCGTCTGAAAGAGTGGGGAAAACTAGGACGTTGACTCAGTAATTCTTTTGTTTTGTTCTTAAAAAGATTTTATATTATACGGGGGCGCTTTTGTCTATGAAATCATTACTTAGCTTGTTTTTAATGTTAACGTAAATATATTTGATTTTAACAGAATCTTGTATACATTTTGTACTTTACTTATATCACAATAGTATACAGAATGATTCAAAAGTGATGACCACAAAATGAAGGGAGAATTTCTCAGATAGAAACAAGAAAAATCTTCCTTTCAAGAAATTGTAATAAGAGCATGCGTAGTATAAGACCAAGTGGGGCCAAATGACGTCATATCTCAACAAATAATGGCGTAAGATTAATATATAGTACATTGCAATTGAAGTAGTACCCCTACGTGTATTTTAGCAAAGTTTGTGATTGAAAGGATGCTGCAAGAGGGATATTCCCAGTAAGAATCTCGTTGTCAAGGAACTGACATTGGCAATAATATGAATAGAAACAAATCTCCACTAACCTACAATCTTCAGTTATAAACTTCACTAGGCTAGATTATTTATTGGGTTCTATTTAGATTCTAATTTGATTCTGAGTCCTTTACCATTATTGGTAGAGATATAATGTCATAAAAGTGAAGATACCGCGTTAGTTTTCGTCGAAACTGCGAATGACTTTTTATATTTTTAAGAGTATTTGTTTTCCCTTTTTATTATTAAATATTTATCACAATTCATAACCATCACTTTTGAAAGATCAAATAGAAATGTAATGAATTTTACACAGCGTGTTAATTCTCATTGTTTCTTAGAAAATTTAGGATATTATTTATCAAATATTTTATTACACAAAAAAGTATCTTGTCAAGGTTAATATTTCCCGTGAGATTTCTAATATTGAAATAAGTAAGTAGTTGGTTGCTCAATGTCAGTAGCTTCTTGATTTAATTATATTGATTTCTGATCGATTTTCCCGTGCGGAAGTTGATTTAATTATCTGTTTGGAAACATGTGAAGCAAACCTTTGTAATGAAAACTCTGTGATAATAGAGAGTTGTGAGGTATGACGAATTCATTATTTCTTACGTTTCTCCTTATCTTGTTGACTTTTTTTTTTTTTTTTTTGCAGACAGTAGCTTCATGTTTTGCCAAAATTCTTCAATTAAATGGTTTTAGGTTATAAGCTTTCTCCAATAACTCACAATGTACGCCTTTTCCTGCTCGTAAGTATATGAAGCAGTATTGTAAAAGCAGATGTACTTAACATTAAGATGGCTTTTGGGCAATTTTGGCTCACACCTGCTAAACTAGGCTCATACATTTAAATTCTAATTCAAAATTCAAATTGTGTTTATCAACAGACATACTAAAAGAGAAAATCAAAGAGAGGAAGAGAAAATGAAAGAGAACACAAATGCAGACTGGTTGCAAATTTAGGATGACTCATTTTTTGTCAATATCCAAGCGTAAACAAGAATACCAGGATTGATCTTGATAATAGCTTAATTGGAGACATTTTCTTCTATTCAGTTCTATCATGGCAGGAATATTTGGCATAGTATCTTGAATTAAGATGAGATCCATGTTAATATTCAACACATTTCCTCGAACAAAGTGGCAACATTAATAGCAAAATTTTAGTTATCCTGCAGAACTCATTGTCATAAAGTTTAAATGTCACTGCTGATGGTATTAGCTTATTGCCGTTAGAAACAAGGCCACCGATTTAATGTTTCATTATAAGAGAACAACAAATAAAAAGTACTTTGTATGTCAATATATTGTTATATTGGTTGAATTGTTCATACTAAAATTGTTTCATTTGTCTATAACTGCATAGAAGCATGAATGCGAAATTACTGCTTGCAGTTTCCATAACGTGACTAACGAACAAAACAATTAAAAAAAATAATGTTATCAGCTTGAAATAAACGTAAAGGTAATTTTGAAGAAACGAAGTGAAAATCTCTTGGGATATAACGTAATTATGTTCGTTATTAACATGGCAATCATCGATTCTCTGCACTTGCAAATTACTAAATTACTAACTGCAAACGTGACAAGCCGTTCCCGGTCAAAGCGAAAAACAAACGAATAAATATGTGCGTCGCATTGTGACGACTGTGTGTAGTTGGATAGGGTTTATTCAGGGAACTAACAGAGGTAGGGAGACTTATAGACATGAGAGAGAGGGAGAGAAAGAGAGAGAATGAATCAGCGTGAAAGGTTAACACACACACACACACATTATATATATATATATATATATATATATATATATATAGTGAGAGAGAGAGAAAAAAAATTAGAGTGGGAAGCTAACACACACAGAACATATTTATACAGAGAGAGAAAGACAGACAGAAAGATAAATGAACTTGATAGCATAAAGGAAAAAGCGAAAGAAATTCATATTTTACTTCTTTGTTTTTCGTTGGTACTGTTTCCTTACACCAATTGCATAAAAGTTTCGATAAGATAAGATAAAATGAATTTTATGGGCGGTAACAGCACTATGGCTTACGCCCTTCCTGATACGGGGGAAGCCCTTTATCTTTGTCACGTTGCATAAAAGTGTTTCATAATATATATATAATATATAAATCACAGCCATATTCAATCCACTAGTTAATGAGGCCTCTTCCCGAAGGGAGGAGTTGGTCTACTGCTTCCACGCTGACCAGACGGGTTGGGAGAAGAGAGCCGAAGCTGTCACTGTGATCGCCACTGTATTTTATTCACAGCAGCTCCCCCACTTGTCCTCACGATGCTGGGCCAACACCGTGCACGTTATAAACATTATAACTAGAATAAACATTATGTGAGATCTAATTATGTTTATTTATATTAGATCCTATACAAATATTGTAGCTCAATATCATATATTCAACGAATTAAGATCTTCAACAATTCTATTATCTTCTTATGAGTTGGTGAATATCAAGCACTATTAAGTTTTTACACATGTTTAGCTTGCGATCTTTGATGTCTGATTCTGGGCCAGGTAACACAGCAGTTATTACTGAAACCGAACACGGCAGAATTGCCTCTTGTTCATTAATCTATGTGTCTACCTATAGAGTAACAGTTTCCCTAAAAACATACATTTTGAAAAAAAAAAAAAGTCACAAAATGCGCAGCGCACCATTTTTTGCAGAAGTCAATACGATTGGTAATAAAATGTTTAAACGTGTATGGCATAGCACAGAATAGCGAGAAAGCGTCAAGCAATTAGGAAAATTACTACAATGAAGAATGTTATTCATCGCTGACATTTACCCTCTCTTTAAGATATATTAAGAAAAACTGATAGAAAATTGTTTTTTTTAATTAAGTTTTGATTTTATGTAACATAACCTCAGTAATTGTAGCATACCATAACAACACGTAACATTAGATTTATAGAGCACTTTAAGAGCTTCAAAAAAGTATCGGTATCGTTTCTCCAGCTTTAGATCTAAGATCGTTATGTGTGTGTATGTAATCTTAGTGTGTTTGCGTGCTAGCTCTATAGCGAAAGTTCTTGTTGCGTGAAACATGTATTTAATGCGGTGACGTTGAGATGGTGCTACGACATCTTCATCATTAGTATCTTCAATAACCTGACGGTCATTCTGCTGTTCCAATTCATATTCTCTGTACATTTCACAGTCTTTGTGCGAGACTTGGAGCCCGAACCTTCCAATCACATTACCTACAGATTCACTAATTTGAAGATATCTTCCCTACATCTGTTTTCTTCTTAACGATTTGTGTAGTGGATCAATCTTTACTGTATGTATTCCGTATATGTGTACGGGTTAACTGTGTGGCTGTTTTTTACTATACTGTTGCACAAAGATTAAGGCGTCTCGATTTTTAGTTTTGTTCGTTGCTTGTAGCTTCTTCTTCAGTAAAACTTTTTTAGAGACCTCCGAACCAAAGCGGTCTTGAAGTCTCCAAGGTGAAATTAAACTCTTCTTCCAACTTCACCAAATGTCTGTAGTGGTTGGTGACTTTCGCATTGACACTTAATTCCGTTTACCACTGAATAGCTGTGATGTCCTCTTCCAAATTGCCTAATACTTTGGTGAATTCAGCCAAATGCAAGTCATGTTTCTAGAGACTTATTAAATGTCTGCTACCTCGTATCCCTTTCCTGATTTCTGGCTCGTAGTTCTGGGTAAGGTCCCGCTTGTGTAGCAGCTTGCACAATGTTCTAAGGCATTTTTATTCGGTTACCTCTCAACCTCTAATTTGACCTAGAGGGACCATCGTTGCCTCTGCTGGCTTATAGAAGGCTTCTCGAAGCGGGCATCCTCGCTATTTTGCTTACTTTTCACTGTTTTCTTGTGTCCTCATTGTTTTTGGTAACCTTTGTCTTGTCTGCCGTCCAAATTGCCATTTAGCCCCGACAGATCTATGGAGATTTCTGCTTATATTATTTATTTATAACATTTATGCACTTCTCCTGAGGACGATTTCGAGTGTCTTCATGTTGTACAAATAGTACACGATTTACAAGATTTACAATACTGACGAGCACCATATTGATGACGCCATGACCTCTAAACCCGACACTGGATTATCTGGTATTATTTTACAATGAATTTATTTTAATTTAACACAAAACTGAAGTTTTTATCCTGATCAACTGAGGAGTTATGCCTTACGAAAATTTTCTTCATGGATCTTTGTTCTGAGTACTTCAAGGTCCTTGTATCACATAAACCGACTAGCTCGCTCTACTTTTAAGATATAACAATGGTGCTGATCTCTTTTGAAAGATTAGATAACGCGCTATCACTTTTATTTTCGGGTGTTTTTCGGTATCTGTGAGATTTTCTTAGTTATTTGCCATTAAAATTATATGGGGAAAGGAGCAAAACTACTTTTTTGGAATAACAGTCTCCATATTTAAATATGGCAACAGAATATAAGCATCAAATCAACTTGAATTATTTATACCAATCATTACCTTCAACCTGACCAAAGAACAAAGTTTGTATCATAATTCTGGACATGATATTATCGTTTAACTAAATGTCGGTGTTTGCACGTGGACGTTAAATAAACAAGTAGGAGAAATGAAACGTTATATTTCCCATTATATTTTGTTCCTAGAAATTTGAAGAGAAAGACTGAACAAAGTTGTATTTTACATTAATCCATAAAGTGGGTTATTTTTATTAGAATTTCTGTTGGAATATTTGTCTTGGTCATTTTCCATATTAAGGTTTTCTCTATTTTTTTTAAACATACGTTAGATATCAAATGCCTATTCAATTTGTTCATCTGAAATTACTAGGTCAACAATTTTTCTCAGAAAATCCATTATTAAGATTCAAAGCAACGCTACCCCGTAGCTGATATTTTCATAATATCCTGTACCTTTTATTAATTCCTTCCACGAATTCCAATTTCCGTAAATACCGTGGTAAACACTTTTAGGTATTTAGTTAACGACAGGCTATTTTCTTATCGCTTTTGTTGTAAATTGTCTGCTTTCCTTTAGACATGGATGTAATCCCGGGTTTTATTTTCGATTAGAATGTAATTCACAGTGATACTTGTTATTCTTGCTTTAAAGTTAAGTATCGAAATAGATATAAGAAAATAGAAGTCCATTTCTGTTTCACATAGGTCTCCAAGAGACAGCAATTTCAATATCCACATCACGAAGTGAATATCGTTTCAATGAAGTTAAATGAACACCATATATGACATGCTGCGTTGCATATTTTATTCAATCCATATTCACTAGCACAACATGTTACTTTTGCTTCATGAATCTGGTCTGAAGAAGAAAGATAGAAACATGCACATACAATCTGCAGTCACGTATTGAATATAATTAAAAAGGAATTTTGTTTCACTGACTCTACTAAATTTAATGGGTCTGGAAAAGTTTTAAAGTATCAATATTTTTTATTAATGTACTATATACATTCTAAGTCTGATATCACGTTGCTAAATCAGAACTTACCTTCACAGATGAGGTACTCAAGATAAAATTTACATTTATATATTTGCTCCCAACAGGATTTCTTTCCATGTTACAAAATATTATAAAATCTTGTAGGTAAGTAATAGGATTGCGTTCTAAATGGCACAAAAACATCAGTCACGTACGGTATTATATTTTCACTAAACCGTTTTATATACAATAGTGCAAGTCATGTTTCATTTGCAAGACTGATGCCATCATCATTTAAGTTCATTGTGAAAAGCAAGTATCGATTCTTAACCAACTTTTCTTGGCAGAACAAGTGTTTAAGATGAAAACGCCGTCTACAACCAGAAAACTACATCCGGACGTAGTATCGATGAACACAATTGCAGCATTCTAGTAATTAATAATTCCCACAGCCCCTGGAAATAAACTTGAGTACTTTGATGTGCACTTGTATTTATCAAAAGTACACGCGTTATTTATTACAGCATATCCAGATCAAAATATAAAATATGATTTGGACAGAAGATAATTTAAGGGAAACTTTATTTTAGAATTTCGCACACTACAGGTGGACATTCGGTCTCAATGTGAACTTAAACTACATATTAACAAGTCATCGCACCGTCAAGTGGCAGAGAAAACAGTTCAAGATTAACTGATAACTGACAAGAAACTAGCACAAAACTCCATCACAGTAATTAAACAAGAAAAGACAAGATATTCAGCAGACACGGTTAAGCTGCATGTTAAACATGGAACAGTTGACACTCTATTTCTTTAATGAAATATTGTAAGGGATCCATTTATTGCAACTTATTTTAATTTTGCATGGAATAAAGAACTAATAGGTATACCGGCCACGCATATTTAATTTATATCCAGTTTGTCATTCCCATTTCTATTACAACTTAAAGCATGTATAAGAGCAAGTTTCCAAATGAGTTATAGATGGGATGAGAGACTTCTGCGCAATGAAGTAAATAATAATTTGTTGTGTACCTTATTATATTACAAAATTTTCATGTTACTTTTTCCCTTATGTCACCAATAAATTTGAAATTATTATTTCAAATTTCAATGTCGTCATTGCTCGACGAAGTATAACCATCAGAATAATGCAATTACCAGAATATATATATTCTGACTGAAGATCGAATCTTCCTTAATCTCGTGTACCAGTATATTCCTTTTCTCCATAGGACTGCATTTTCGTAAATTTCCTATCGTGAATAATAATTCTAAAGACTTCTAGCGCGGAGAAACAGATGCATGTAGAAAAATCGTTATATTTTAGCAAGTGTTTGATTTATAATGAAAACAGTCCTCAAATAAGCTTTGAAAAGAACTTATAATATAGTGAAACCCATTAGAACAGCAAATTTACTTATACGAGAGAACCTAGGATTTAAAGCATCTTTCTCTAGCACACATATAAATATAACAGAGTTATTAATAACATATTTGTGAAATCGACTCTGGTGGTAAGATATTATAATTGGGGATTAGTCATAAATACTTAACTGGGTTCGTTGTCATGCATTTTTTAAAATAGTGAATTAAATCAAATATGAATTGAACAGATGACTATGAGCTGAAATACTTAAAAATGTGTTTCCTTTATAGAAAAGATCATGTTTGCTAAACAATAAACTTATTGCTTTATTAATGTTAACAATGTAAAATACTGAGAAACAAAGGAGCTATGTTAGGTCATTTATTACCACTGGCGGCTCCATGATTTTCGAACAAGGGGGCCACTCTTCATGTAGCGCCCCTGAGTCACCTTACGCCCCCTTTCCCCATCTCTACTTAGTTTTCTTTGCCAGTGTTTTACAATTTGGTATTTGTGCAAATCACTACAACTGTGCATAAAATTAATATATTTTGCAAAGTTTAAGTGATAGAACAATCCTTCTAAAAACAAACCTACTAAACTAGTCAACATTCTTGTTTGTATTCTTCATAGACCAATAATTAAAACTGCAGTACAGTGTTAACTTATAAGTTCAAATTCTAGTTGCACCTTGGTCATTACCATTCACGCAATTAATGTTTGTCTCTTCACTCAAAATATCCGATATTGAAAGGTTTAATAGCGCTTAATAACACTAGCTAACAGACTTCAAAATTATGTAATTTAAGATTTAAAAAAAAATAATCAAAACCATAAGTAGGAAGAGAAATACCAATTTTCTAGTAATATGAAATCTAAGGATAAGTCTTAATTTAACTAACACACCATACTTCATTAACTCTCTAATGTTCAAATGAGTCGAACATTTGCAAAATCAACTAACTATCTGCAGTTTCTATTACAGGTAATTTTCGCATGCGTTTCAACGAAACAGTCTTCAGAGAAAAAAAAAGGTGCAAGAGATGATGAAGGCTGGCTTGCACCTTTTATCCTCAAAATACTTTTGTTGAAATGCATGCGAAAATGACCCGTAATAGAAACTGCAGATAGTTGGTTTTGCAAACGGACGACTCAAATGCTGAACACTTTTCTTTAAATGTTTAAAGTATTAGTCTTCGAGGCTCATAGCTTTCAAATCTGTCTATACAAGTTTCTATTGGTACATTTTTCCATCGATGTTTCTCTACAAACATCATCAGAAGAGCCTCTAAACGGTACTGTGATATCGTGCTCCGAATCTTTGTCTTAACAAGCGAGAGCATGGAAAATGTTCTCTCGGGACCCGCAGTTGTCACACGAATAGTCAGAAAAGCCTTCAGAACTTCCTTTAACGTTAGGTAGAGGGTGACTGTTGAAGCGTCGTTAAAGCACGACATTAATTGACGCACATTTGAAACCTCCTTGGAAAGTGAATCTTTCCTTATTAGGCAATATTATCCAATAATGTCACCAGCTTCAATACCACACACAGATGCTACTTCTTTTTCCGATGGTATCGGATGTATCAACACTTTTTGGAATGCTCGTAATACACTGTCAACCTTTGCGGAAAATCTATTCCTGAGTCCATTCAAACCCTTGTCGAGAACCGTGTAATAGGATCTACGTATCCCTTCTTTCACTGAGTTCGCATATTCTGTCTCGGAATGGTCATCGATGCGAACATTAACACGACGTATACTCTTATCAGAATTTAGGGGAATCAGGATACCAAGATCTTGACACTCAACTTTTGCAGCTTCATACCTGGCGGCGAAATTCTTGTTTGATCTAAAGCCTTAAATTTTTGTCTTAAGAGTTTCAATAGCACGCATAGCCCTGTCAATTTCTTCATCAGCTCGCTGAAGTTGTTTGTTGACGCTATTGATGGAGTTCAAACAGGACTTAGTAAACTTATTCATAGGATCAAATCAAAAGACTTCACAGATTGTAATAGACCCCTGGCTTGACTCGCACGTAACGAGTCCGTCGAATTTTGCAGCTCCTCTAAGCAATCAATAACAACGCGGATACTGTCTGCTACTGCGTTTACAGCTTCGGCCCTGCAGGCCCATCTTATTTCTGATTTTTTTTTAGATTCTGTATTTTTGAATTAACACTGTTATAAATCCGCTCAAAAACTACATGGCGCGATGCACTTCCTTCTATGTACGCGTACAGTGTTTCTAATGTCCCGAAGAAAGAAAATGCATGTCTCTCTTTCTTCATGCTATCCACGAGTACTAAATTTAAGCAGTTTGCATAACAGTGCACAGTGATAACTCTTTACCACAGATGTCACTTAGTCTCCTTTGTAAATCTGTGTGTTTTCCTTGCATATTGCTTGCTCCATCATAGCTTCGTGAAATAACTTTATGAAGGGGAAGACTAATCAGCTCCTGACCTTTCTTCACAATATCAGCGAGATGTAAGAATTTTGTGGATTTGAACGCTAGAACGCTAGAAAGTGTTTCGTGAACTTGAAGCATGTCATCAAACCACCGAATGAGAAGTGCTGCCTGCTCATGCCTCGAGCAGTCTGCCTTCTCGTCCATAATAGTAGAAACATATTTGACTGCATCCACTTCTTTCTTTATGTTATTTAACATAACATCGTGAATGGCCGAAATGATATCGTTCTGAATGGATTTTGAGGGATACGTCATGTTTTTACCTACACTTTCTATATAACTGCCTAGAAGAGGGTCGAAATTAGCTAATAAGTTGTACATCTCCTTGTAAAGGCTACGGTAATTAACGTCTTTACCTTCATCATGTCCCCGTAGTGGTGCCCCAGCTATTCCCAATAGTTGCACAAGTCGCATTAAACGCTTCATTACTTGACGGTTTCTCAGTCGTTCTTCTTCCTTGCGTTTTAGCTTCTCCTTACGGGCTTTAGACAGAACAGCATCAATGCATCGTCCTTTCAAGAAACTGGAGTATTTTATATGTGCTTGCTTATGATGTTCAATAGTATTATGTCTTTTCAGCATCTCAATAGCTTTCCGCCAATGACTGTAATCTGTTGAGGTGAAAGCAGAGTGTAATGATCCAGTCGAAAAGGGAATATTAGCCCCAAAACACCTACATATATAGCAGAACATTCTATTTGATTTGTGGCTGTATTTTAGCCACGGAAATTTTAAATACCACCCTTCATTAAACGATCTTTGTCTTCTTCCAGTGTAAGGTCCACTCTTGGAATAAGGACCTTTATGCTGATTTGGACCTTGGTTGACAAAATATGTAAATTTTTCTTCATTAGCGGCTGGTGGAACAGGTACTATGTCTTGAATTTGAGTAAATCTTCAGTTTCTAACTACATGAACTGAATGAATCCCACTATCTTCAACAGGCAGGTTTCGTGAATCTGTGTTCGTACTATCTGAGTTTCCTTCCCATGACTCCTTCGGCGGCTCACTTGCCATTGATTCTTCTTCGTCTTCCTTCATCCCCAGCTTTTGTGTTATCGTTTCCTCTTCTCGTAGCGCTTCCTGCTTCATTGGCGTTTCCTCCTCCTCTCCATTCCAAAATTTTATTCTCTTCGAACTCTTTCACCGTTCCTTCCCCTTCCTCAAACTCCTTTGTTGTTACTTGCTTCTCTTCTAATTCCTTTTCCATTGGCGGGCGTAGATTTACCCTTCTAATATGACCCTTGTACTCTAAATTAAAAGAAAATAACATGTACTTATATTCACGGACGTAGGTTAGAGCCCCGCAGGGCCAGGTTCGCCCCCCCACCCCTTGTTATAATAAAATCGTAAGATATGGCCTTGTAATTAGGCTAATGTAGCTAATTTAACCTAACCTAACCTGATGTTTATGCGCGAGAACAGCATGTCACAATTGTCACATAGCAAAACGCAATCTGTACGTCAGTCTGAGTTCAGTCACATACAAATAACCTGTAATTTCTATGCGCCCATCTGCGGTACCCACCCCAGGAACTTAGTTTGGAGATCATGTATTTATATATATGAGATTACATATTGTATATTATTCAGTGTGTGTAGATTTACTTGCCGTCTTTAATACTTCCTTTGAAAAACATCCTAATATCTGTAGTATTTCTTCTAGTTGCTTCTCCCCGTTCCTTTTTACATTTTCGATTTTCAAAGCCTGAGAGCTTCTTTTTCGCGAACGTAGTAATGATCTTGTAACTATTTGACTAAATAAGTGAACAGAAGCTAAAGGTCAACGTCTCCAGGGGAAAGCCGATTGTTTCAATGTTACACTGCGCAGCGCACTGTCGGAAAGCGTAAGGTATGGAAAGCCATGAATGTAGTAATATAATGGACTAGTAACAAGCTAAGATTTAAGGGATGGAAGTGCGCCTTGACGCCATGATGAAGAGTCAAAAACATTTCAGTGGTCCATAAGAACTAATGTTAATTATCCCATTTTTAATTAGATATTTTAAGCATAAATAAAGAGATTGTATGTGCTTCATCATGTAGTTTGAAGATGGTGACAAAGAACTTCTTTCCAGAAACACAAGAAAGCAATAGCTAAGATTGTTCTTTAATTTCAAATTAAATAATATTCGGTTCAGCTCTCCTTGAGAGTTCTCAACTCTTCTTCTCAATAACTCTTCTTGAGAAGTTATATGTTAGTGTGATTTACCTATGTTTACAATATGGAGAACTAATAAGGATGAAAAACCTGTAAAGATAGTAGAGAATAGGCAATTGAAGAGAATTGCATGTAAAAGTTACGGGTGTTTTTCTTCATAGAAGAATCGGAGAGGTACACAATTCACCTTCTTGAGATAGAAAGTTTTGGAAGTTTCTCTCCTGGACTCTCGTTGCGCCCTATGGTTGGAACATTGCCGCTCGTGAAGTTTTGGTCTATCTTGGCTTCTTCTAGATGGGAAATAGGAGTTCTTAAGGTCTTGGACTTTTTTGGCACCCACCCAAAATATCGGCGCCCTTGGCGACTGCATGTGTAGCTTATCCTTGGATCCTGGTCAATCTATAAATTTATTCCCAAATAACTAATTAAAGAAACATCACCAATCTGAAGCATTTTTGAAAACTCGCCCCTGATTCAACAGGGGGCGCGGCCCCTCGCCCCCCCCCCTTAGTGGAGCCGCCAGTGTTTATTACATTTCCCAAATGTAATTAGTAGCTCATATTTATTGATATTGTGGTCACATAGCAACCAACAAATGTAAACTTACATATCTAAGTCCCATGTACTACTTTAAGTTTTTTTCTTTTATGGCCCTTCTGAAAATTTCAAATTTTGAATAACTTTCTATCACGTCAGTGCGGTTAAACCATGAAACAACTACGATTTCCATTCCTGTATTTAAACTTTAAATATTTGAGTAAAATGTTGAACCGTGTTCAAATTGTAACTTGCATCCTCGAGGCCCAGTATAATTATGTAACAACCATACTTTATATAAATTCAGAAACGTTTGTCTCAATAAACATTGAGATAATTGGTCGAACAAATCTAGAAAATAAGACTGTCAAGTGTTTACTTCTACGTTCTAGTTCGTGGACTTGGTACAACAAGCACGAAATTGTAATTAGAGACTAGAATAATTTGAATTAAACATTTTTCATTACATAAAAAGAATTCTTTCTAGGTAGACGCCAACCTTCACGAGCGATTATTGTCTTCTCTTGTTCTTAGCATAGTCAGACAGCCTAAGAAACGTCATAAACATTCCCTGAGAAGCAATGCTATTATAGAAGAAGAGGAAGACAGAAACTTGCTGTTCTACGAAACATCTGGATGTAACGCAACTGCGTCATGTAATGTTCAGATCTGTTTCTTTTTTTCCCGGGTTTGAGCGCCAGCTTTACGAAGACAGAACAGAGCAAGCAAGAAACATATACAGCACCTCTGAGCATCGTGTCTTTGCAGAATTCTAGTTTCTTTTTTTTATTTTTGTTGCTTCGTTGCTGTGTTTCCTTCGCTTTTCTTGTGGTAAATTGTAATTCTTTATCGATTTTTCTTCTTGGTCTTCAGGGGAAAGAGTGTATTGGAGAAAACTAATTCAGTTTTTATTTCAATTAAACTTTTCTATTTACTTTTGTGTTAGAAGGGTTTTCATATTTACTTTTTATCTTTGTTTACTATTTCCAGAAGCTATTATACCTTACTGTTTTTTATATTCTCTTTAGATCCTAGTCGTTCTTAAATGTAAACTGAAAAGACTTTTCATTAAATGTGTTGTGCCAGAAGCACTTCAATAGAAGCTTAACATGCGCGCAGTAAGCTGTAATAAAACCGTTACACAATTGAGTAATATTGCAGCAAACATATGGACCACATGTTAGTTGAAGTACAAACGTCAAATTGTTTTGTTCAATAAAATTGATATGAACTAATGAGTTCCTCAAGCAGAAAAGGTGCAGATAAATATTTAGTTTAAAATTATTTGTTATTTAAACTAAACTGAGCCACGCGGCAACCTCGTAAGAGGCATGGACTGTCATGTGGCTGTAGTATGTTCAAATATAGGTTTACGGGGTCAGCGAAACGCCTATTCGTAGCTATGTGTCTAATATTCGTTCAAGTAGCTCCGCAATTGTCCTCACGATGATGGCTCAATACCGGAATTTTGAGCTCTCACCTAAACTCGAGCCCGGGACCGCTTGCACTGAAGTCGAGCGTGCTACTGACTAGGGCACGCAGGAGACTTATTTATTATTTAGCTCTATTTAGAAATATATTGAAATTCTGAAAAGAGTGCACGATTAACACTTATATGTAAGAACTATTTCCTAGATTACTCTCTCCTCAACTGTTCCTTAATTTGTTTCTTGGTAATTAGTATATGGCACAGTTCTTAATTATAATTCTATTATTTTTCCACTCTACTTCCATACTGGTTTTAAACTTGCGTTGTTTCTTAACTTATTAAACTTATATATTTCTTATGATTATGTAGTAACGAATACAGTAGCTGGAACAAAATGGATTTACGTTGAAGAATTCAGAGAAAAATCAATTTTAAGGAAAAAAGGATCAACATAGATTGCTTTAAATCCGATAATCTTAAAGGGTTTATGCATTTGAACAATCCACTTATTTAAAATGACACTTTTCTTATATTGTAATCAGAGGAATATGTGGCGCTGTAAAAGTTTTTTTTTTTTGAAGTTTTTTCAATAAAAAACTCGTTATTTTTCATGTTTTTTCAACATATGTTTTAAGATAGCAAATATAAAATGCTTCAGGCTGCAGATAATAATTAATCTATTCAGCAGGAATAGAGTTAAAGTTCTCAGGCATTCATTCCAATTTACTATTGCTTTGTTTTCCTGCAGCCTTACGAGGCAAATGATTGGATTATTTATGCATTCACTGAACATTGCTATGCTTCCTATATCTTCACCCTAACAAACACAAGGAATTAACTAAGAACATATGGTCTGAAGTTATTTAGTATAGTTTTGGAATAAAATGCTAATATACTTTCAGGGAACTGAAGAAATATTTTGAATTACAGAAAGAATTTAAGTTTTTAGAGATAATACAACTTGAAGACATCTTTATTGTAAACTAAAAAAACTATGAATTCTTACCGAAATATGCTCCCATTCCATATACAATATGTTAATTTCTAATTACTGTATTATCCAAGGAAGATATATATTTTTTATTATAATTTCCTCCACAAAAATCAATTATCTTTAACTCAAAATTTCACAAAATAATCTACTTCTATTCGTTATGAAGATATGTTTGCTTATACTAGCACATTGTGCTTCATTATAAAAACTAGGGGTCATTGCTCTTTCATGCTTCGAGCTCCAAGCCTCGCCCCGTACAGTGAGAGATACAGATAGTGTAAAACAATATTTTATGTTATGCGTATTTAAAAAGAGTTGTATAAATCTATGATAAATACTCTCGTAAACAATATATGTTTCTTCTAATGCATCTTTAGCAATAGAGCTCTGAGAACAATTATTTCAAACTCTATCATAACGTAGCCAAGTTTCGCGGCTCTCCCTGCGCTTTGGGGCAGATACAGTATGCAAGAAATCAAATACAAATATTTTTTTAAAAAGTTGGGAGCAATTTTAAAAAGTTGGTAAAAAGTTTAAAAGTTCTGAACTGGGAAACCCGGAATACATCACGTATACCAAAAAATATTTGTAATCGTACAATATCTAAGGTTTAATTTCTGTCGTGTTTCTTCATTTTCACCTATAAAAAAGTAATTCTTACTTAAAGACTTTAGTAGTATTAGAGATTGCTGGGTTCGAAATAAAACCAAATTTAGGAAAATGAAAGCTTATGCTTTTTAAAGAAAATTAAGCTTTAGTAAAAAAAAAGTCGTTTTTTTTATTTACAACACTAAGAATATGTATGTTTTTTTTAAATTGCATTTCTTATAAAGTATCTTAAAATACAAGTTCTAAGCCAGGATATAAATTCTTGTTACTCACTGAAGAGTTTCATTAACAAAACTCAATTAATTATTTTGGAACGGGGATAAGTCATGTTAAGTAAAATTTTCAGGAACGTGAAGAAACTGTCCTGGACTATTGATTAAGGAGAAGGTGCGTACGCAAGGAGTGCAAATACAATGAGATATACTGCAAATGAACCCTTAGTTACTAGTTTTTCTGCGCCACTTCTCCTTAATTCTTATTAAGGAGTTTTTCACGTTCCTGAAAAATTTCTGTTTCGTAACTTATTCCCTTTTTCAAAATAATATGCATTTGGATGGTGAATCGTCAAACTATTTTATCTTTATTCATGGTAAATACAGTGAGAACGGAACTTTTGGGTTACAAGGCTGCGATCTGATTTGTAAATAAATCTTTCTTAAATAAATTCATCTTCTTTGAGGATATTGACTTTCCTTCTCGTGTTAATTTAAACACAAGCTTGAAATTGTAGAAAACTTTATTGTCAAATTAGGTTACACTAAAGAAAAAATACAAGCACCTCTTCTGCACACACCGAGAGAAAACTTTTAAGTAGGAGAGCTTTCGATATCAAAAGAGCGTCTTGTTTCTTTGGTTACTAAGCCTAAATGTTAACAGTTAAGGACTTTGAAATAAGCCAAGCTCTATGAAAGTCAGGTAATTTCTTCACTGAAAATAATAATGTTTAATTTCAAAATGGAGTTTACTTTTCAAACAAATGAAACAGGTGTTCGATCTGATCATTGATTTACTATGACTATTGACGAATACACGAACAGAGATGAAAATTATTCTCGGTATTAAGAATTTATACAGTTATTAGCATAAGTGAGAGATAATAATTGGAACAGTATCCGCGTTTTGTGTACCTTCGTTGGATAACTATATTAGCGTTGGACTCTCAAGGATTGTTACTTTTGTATGTATTTTGTGGTAAATGTAGCTTTATTAATTTATTTCATGGCAAAAGAGCTGTTTACTTATAATTAAATAATTGCATAAATTTCTAATGTGATCCCATGTATAAAGTAACAGTTGCTTTACAGTGATTCATCACTTCAGTAAATCAATATTCTTTTTATGTGCTACATAAACTAGAGACATTTAAGAAAGGAAGTTACTGCATGATTAAATAGTTCAAGTACATGTAAATGAGTACCAAATGCTATTGCATGAGATTGTCGTTTACATCGGTAAACTATTCTTTCAGAGAGATCTGTCAACTTAGTTTGACTCTTTGAACAGGTATGCGTTGTTTATTTGAGAAGTGAACCTCATCTCAAATCCAGTATTATATTTTTTAGCGTGAAAGTCTACTGTTTGTAAAGTTCACTTTGTACATTCTCACTTATTCCAAAGGGTTCAGCTTTTGGGTTCAGTAATCAATCAGATAAGAAAATATTCCGGTATCAAAATCCACTTCACCTAAGTCTTTCCCCTCGGCGCCTCACATAAGTGATATGTGCGAGAATGTATTTTTATTTTAGAGTTAAACCAAGTTAGATAATAAACTTTTTTGCAGCTTGGAATTTGTGTTTACCTAAGCAACAAAATGAAATTCAGTCTCCTCGAACTGAGTAAATTTATTTTCTATTTGCATGCTTATAGCTATTGGCAGCCTTCACTATAACAACTATAATTATGTGTGTTTATTCTTTAACTACATAAACAGCAAAAGAATCGAATTAAAACGTTGGAGTTATTTATTGACACGTTGACGAGCAGGCCACCAAGTTAATTAGCTATATTCTGCTTTCATTAATTTTTTGAATGGTAAATCTGTTGACAAAATGAGACTTGCTTCCAAACAAACATGGCCCACAAATATACAAAGAAAGAACTAAGCTGTATACAACTTAAAAGTAAAACATACTTTAAAATATTTTAGCATAGTGTTTAATGAGAAAACATGAAATAAAGAGAGTTAGAAACACTTCCTCGAACGTTGGAAAAAGTTCCAGCTAAGGTTGACACATAAAACAATTTTGGATTATGCCATTCATTTTTTTTCGTTCATTACATTTTGGAAACAGAATCAACCAATTATGAAGAAGTTTGTTAACATTGAAAAGTTATAGGGTTAAAGTATTATAATTATAATATAATTATCAGATTTTTCTGTTTTAAGACAAGTGTATGTGATAATTACTGGACACTTTTATGTCGCTTCTTTGTTTCTTTCTGATGGTTTCTCTATCACCAGGTAGCGCAAAGTGTAAAATAATGAAATTATTTTTAAGAAATAGTAGATTTTTTGTATAGTCCTGTTCCTAAAGAGATACATCGATTTTTTTAAAAAAATAAGTATCATATAAAAAGGAGTTCAGTTTACTTAATTACGAACAAAATTCATTAGCATAATCATGTAAGAATTTTCAGTCATTCCATCCCTCATTTTTTGACCTGTGCCTTTAATTTTTTATCTTTCTGTCTGTTAGTGATTATTTATGATATTGTTTTGCCTCTCTAGTAATTTTCACGTAAATCAGGCTTAGTAAAGTAGAGTTTTAGTATATGTCTACTAGCGGATTGTCTAGAGTAAAGCTAGTTTATTTTACGATTGTTATCGTATTAATAAAATCGAAAGCCGAAAATCGAAAACATTGGACAACATAATTTAATAAAGCAATTATTATAGTTGTCAAACTACGATGTAATTGCTGTAGTGATAAGTCTGTTTCATTAAAGTTACATTTGAATACTTAACGATATCTGAGAAGTCATTCGATGGGCTTCTTTTCCTACTCTACGCTATACTTCTGGTGTGAACGGTATTTTGCTCTTCTCTTCGTCCAGTATTTTGTTTCAACATAACAAGTAAGTAATATCAAATTCAGAAACGTAGTTTCACGTTCAGGTTCCAAATAGAAAATAATGCCATATGTAAACATATTTAGAGTAAAGAAACGAAGAAACGTGAGAACTCTATGCTACTATTACTTATCACAGTCACCACCTTAGTATAGCATACTTTACAAACTGTCTAAGCTATGAGTTTGCATGCAAGATTGAAACAAATTAATAGTATTAGATGAACATAACGTCGACTCAAATTAGCATTTTCAGTGTCTGCGTTGAGGAAACATAAAAGTATATTTAATGAACAACAAAATTTATCAGGTGATTTGCGTATTCTAGAATTGTGTCTTTAAAAATAAAAATAAACAAGGTTCTCGCTATATTAGCACTTCAATTTACTCTAAAGTTGATTTTTATTAACATGCTTTTGTTGTTTGTTTTTTTCAATATATTTCTTGAAACAACGCCGTACATGTTTTATTGCGCACGAACATCATTATTAAACACTTATGCACTCACAGTTAGAGCATTTGTTGTTTCTGCACTTATAGTTTTGTTTTCCGTCGGTGTTATTTGAATAACGCAGCACTTTAAAAACCGTAGACCGATAACACTACCACTTTGCTACGTACTTTTTTTAAAAAAAAAAAAGCGCTTTGAATGAGTTTACTTTTCTTTCAAGTTAATGAAATTGTGACACTTGGGTAAACATTTTTGTGTTCAAGTTGTTTTATTCCGATAGCTAGTTCTTGGCCTACGTCAATTCCTAAACTAATTACTAGAACTAAATATGGGATATTTTACAGAGAGTATCATCCTGATTGAAACCAAAAGCGCTCAAGTAGACAAAATCTCACTTCGGAATCTGGCTCTTTATTAAATTTACAGACGAGTCAGAGCCACTTCACGTAAACACTACGAACGTGTTTTTAGTTCAACACATGATTAGAAAGCAAGATTTCAGGCATTCAGTCGAGCTCCGTGCTTTCTCTGTAAGTAGTCCATTGATGCTTAAACTCAGCTACAACGAATATAATTTGTAGGAGACCAAAAAGATATCATTATTGCCTTCAAGTTCATTTCGATTGAAAAATAAATTGTTCCTAGTTATTAAATGTGTAACCCAAGTTCTCACAAGATTTTACTAGCAGTATATACATAATTAATTAATGATGCATACTATAACAAGACATATTTAGAAAAAAGCAACAAACTTGGAAATTGCTGAATTCTTTGCCAAAGTATTTTGTGGTTAGAAAATATTAAAGATCCTCAGTGTCTTTGCAATGTAGCATTACATTTGTTTACATTCAAATACAAACATCCAATTTTTATGTTTCAATTAGAACCAAAAGTTTAGCATGAGTTTGTGAAATTATGTTTCATCCGAAACACTTGGATGAAATTAAGTTGTATTATTTCTGTCCATCTTGTATGATACTTACTTTTGGTTTCAGAAAAAAATAACAGCATTCAATCAGTTTCTTATTTCTGTGGCAAATAAATCTTAATTTAAAAGATCCTTTAATAATCAATTAGTACTCGTGTATATTTTTATATTGTTTTTATAGAGTTGTTGTATCAGGCGTGGTACTCACAAAATAATGACTCAAAGTATTTTGCTTAAAACAGGGAAAAGTAAATTTAATAAAGTTATATTGCCTCCCATAGACATGTGATCCTTTGCGTCTGAAAATACTTGTCATATTGACATCGTTGTACTTATTACTATTTCTAATTTATTATTTACTTTTGTTACTATTTATATTTGAAATGGCCGCCATGTGCTATATTTGGAACTTACTTGTAAATAAATAAATCATATAGAAGTACAATATACATATTTACTAAGATGAGATAATACTCTTCATCACTAATTGTCTCCGTATTTGCAAGTTTATGTTCTGTTTATGTTTTAGTTAACAAGATACTCCATAGTCTTGAATCCTTATCTTTCATAAAAGTTCAAAATGAAGGCGATAACAATTAAAGCACTTGAATCAATCATCACTTTATGATTCGTTAACCAATCGTTACACCTATAATTCAATGCATTAACATTTATTATAACCTTGAATACATGTACGGTGTACGCACTTTTTGTAGTTCTCTTCAGCACAAATTACATAAGGCTTCATGTCCTGCGAGAACTACAAAAATAGATCAATATAGCCATTAGAACAGAGTCCTAACGGATTTATAACGAATTAAAAATCATGTCATCACGATTTGATTGAATATAAACATAAATAGTCTATAATATGGATTACCATTAGAATATATATTCTTTGACTGGCTATACATCCAAAATGGTAGCATCAAGTTTGGAATTATGGATCTATATCACAATTATACTGGTAAATATGCCAGAATATTCCCATGGTAACTTAAATTTAAATTACATTTGTAAGAAAACTATATTTTGAAGAATTTAGATGAAACAACTTGGGTAAACTTTAATAATGAATAATAATTAATTTAAGAATAGTAATTTGCCCGTTACAATTCTATTTCTGATAAAATTCACAAAATCTATTCTTCAGCCGAGATTGAAGCCTGTTACCTCAGACCACACGACTACTGTTGTCGCCTAAATAAAATAAAATTTATACTTTATGATAAGAATATGATTCAGAAATGAGCTAGAAGGTATTTTTAATTATAAACAAAATTTAAGTTTCACATTGAAATCTGTTGTCCATTTTATGAATGAGTTACTATTGCCCATTATAAACTATAACTGCTTTCGCTGTAGAAGCTTCTCATTGTACTATACTGTAGATTTCCAAACGGATTCATAGTCACAGAGAACGATAATAACCTAATGAGGAATTCCAGAGCTTATGTGTACTTCGTGAATGAAAAAAAATACAGCAATTCTGAATCCAACATTTTAAAATTAAATGATGTGATCTCTTCAACTTCTAAGAATCATATTTCCTGCATATGACATTTAAGAATAGCTATAAAGGTGGTGGTATCTATTATTTCGAAATTTCGTAAAAAAAAACAGGATTATTATAAGTTAATCACCTCTAGTGATAAATTGTGTTAATTAGCCATATTCACATGAGATATAACATTGTTGGATATGTAATTACGACTTATTTGAAAGAAAGGGGGTATCCATGAAAGATCATTTCTCGTAAAACCCATTTTAAATTCCAACTCTCTCGTTTAATCCCATATACGGTGTATTTCACATTCTTAAAACCGCTATAACTTGGTGATTATTTGTGCTTTTGGATTGAAACTTTCTAAGCGGTCAGCTGCCA
This sequence comes from Lepisma saccharinum, assembly GCA_022664845.1. Taxonomy (NCBI): domain Eukaryota; kingdom Metazoa; phylum Arthropoda; class Insecta; order Zygentoma; family Lepismatidae; genus Lepisma; species Lepisma saccharinum. The sequence continues at coordinate 106,311 of JAGDQP010001604.1, forward strand.
TCATTATGTAGTACCTGCTACGGCTGAAAACTCCATATTTTTTTTTAAAAAGTAGACTTCTTACCCTGTGCCCTTCATTTCTCTTTATATAAATTTAATTATAAGTTACAGGAATTATTAATGTTACTCTAACATAATTAATCTGTTAAACAAAATTGAAAGGTGAGAATAAACATACTGGGCATTCTAAACGTAAGAATACTTGAAGCTATTGTTCAATTGCGTAAGTTCCTGATGTTGTTACGAAGTATGTTTCTTTTCTTCTCTGAACAACGAGCAAGAATAAAAGAAGTTCAGAAACCATAAAGAAACGAAATTCGAGTTTTCTATATGTTTGTTCTTTTTCTACAAGAATTATATATTTCAGATTAGTCAACTTTGCTTTATTAAAAGAAAGTAGCAAAGGAAACTAGCAATAAAAAAGTGCCCAACTTCGTTTACTTTCATCACAATATTTATCCATAACCTTGAAAATGAAAAAAAATATTTGTTCAGTAAAACTACCAAAGTCCACAAACAAAATAACAATATGAAATAAGCATTAAAAATATACTATTGTATTGTGTTGTTAAATAAATTGAAATTTTCATTAGAAAAATGATACTCAATTTGACAAACTTCAACGTAATCAATATTTCTATTAAAAAATGGTTCATGGAACTATACTTTCCTTTACTTTTTCTCTTTCTCTTCGTTTCTTTATTTATTATTTCATTTCCATTTTTCCTTCACTCTCCACATCTTTATTTCTCTCGACATGCGTGTGTGTTTATATGTTGAAGAGAATCTCTGCATTTGTGTGGTCAATTTTTAAATGTAAATTTACATTAGTAATAGGTGAATAGACAAAAGAAGCAAATACATTTCTCTTACTGTCATTCTTGAAATAAAACATCTTTTAGGCACTGTTACAATCTAAAGTTTCAGATATAATTATTACTGGAGAATTGTAAGTATATATTTCACATCAAATAGAATATTCGTAAGATAGATTTCTTATGACTTAATCTTTCCGACTGTAATTAATTTAGATGTATTTTTCACGATAGCTCAGAACATGTATCTTGTAGTTCAAATAGCAATAGTGAAAACAGAGAAAAAATCCGGCGAACGGTATGTGAGGTAATTCATTAATAGGTGAAATGCATGAAATATGGCATAATTTCTAGCTAATTAGTTTCTTGTACATCTTTAAAATAGTTATAATGTTTTGGACTACTGAAGGTGGGGGGGGGGTCGTAAAGTTTTAATTATCCCCCGAAGTTATTGAGCTATGTATATGAAAGTTTACCAATGTATTTAGTTGTCCTTATGTACATGAGGGAGAAAAAATGAACTTTTTGTGTCCTTTCTTAACATTCCGCAGGCCGTCATTGTATAGGTCTGTAGACTGCGTTAAAAACTACTCTCCCGCTAGCTGAATGACGTCATTTTTTTCGTTAAACCGCCGAACCCGCAATGCATTTTTCATCTCTGGGAACCACAAAATGCTACTTACGGCGAGATCGGGAGAAGAGAGAAAAAACTGCAAAATATCAAAGCCACAGTACCTTGATTTCTCAACCGCGACTTGACTAGGCTGGTGCACTTTCCGTATGAAACGAACACCTTTGATGAACCCACCATGCAGTCACCCTAGACATGAGTAGTTGGTCGTGAATAATTTTCCAGACACTACCATAACGAAGTCCAGTTTCCTTGACGATGATACGGATGGTTGCTCGCTTGTCTTCCAGGAGAAATCAATCATTTTCTTCATTGGGGCCGTATCGTCCGTGCGTGATGTTCTTCCAGTGGCCTCGTTGTGACCAGAGGTGTTGAACCTCGCGAGATCCGACTTCGACCTCATTTGACCTCGACCTCAAACCGCGAGGTCAAAGTTGAGGGAGGTCGAGGTCGAAAAGAGATCACAAGTTCGAGGTTGAGCGAGGTCGAGGTCGAAGCGAGATCGCGAGGTCGAGGTCAAAGTCTTGTCGTGAGGTCGAGGTCGAAGTGAGTTCGCAAGGTCGAGGTTGAGTGAGGTCGAGGTCGAAGTCCAGTGGCAATGTCGAGGTCGAAGTGAGATCGCGAGTTCGAGGTTGAGCAAGGTCGAGGTCGAAATGAGATCGCGAGTTCGATTTTGAGCGAGGTCGAAGTGAGCTTGCGAGGTCGAGGTCGAAGTGAGATTGCGAGGTCGAGGTTGAGCGAGGTTGAGGTCGAAGTCCCTTTGCGAGGTCGAGGTCGAGTTTGAACGAGGTCGAGGTCGAAGCCCTGTCGCGAGGTCGAGGTTGAAGTCCGTTGGCGAGGTCGAGGTTGAAGTTTAAAACAGAAACAGAGGGGTGTCGGGGTTTAGTGGTTATAGTCACTGAACCAGCTGGTAGAGTTATTAGACTGAAAACCCTGTCGATCTCGAGATCTTGTCCAGTTTTGAGTGATACGTTTTCCAATGACGTCATTATTTAAATGAAATCTCAGTACTCATCAATCGACAAGATCTGGAGATTGCTGTCCATTGTATTTCGTAGTAATTTGTAAATACTAGTGGGCTACGTTCTAAAAAAATTAATAATGCTTTTAGAGTTTGAAAAATGAAAAAAAGTGAGAGCGAGCGTGAGTACCAGTCATCCGAGGCTGAATGGAATTTTATTTATGGCCTTAGGCATCTAAAGCTCAGGCGAGATAGGGGAGGGAAAAGGATTCGGGAAAATGTTGGCCAGGAACTAAATTAAAGGTTCCATCCTGGCATTTGCCTGGTGTGAGTGAGGAAGAACTCTGGAAAACATCAGTCAGGATGGTCGGCCGCTGGGATTGAACCCATGGCCTCCCGAATGTTATGCCAATACTCTACCACTAAGCTACGAGGCCGTGTGGGTGTTGTAAGTTTTAACATTAAGTTTGCACTCCGTGATTGAAATGACGGTCCCTAGGTGCTACTCCAGAAGCGAAAAAAGTAAAGTAAATTTATTACTTAAGGAGGTCCCTTGATAGCGAAGCTATAGCTAAGAGGAACCTTATAATCCCGCTCATTCTGTCCGTCCATGTACATAAATGAAATCTCAGGAACTACAAGGCCAGAGAGGTGTGTGGGTTGTCGTTGGGAAGGTTTTTATCAAACTGGCTCAGGGAAACAAAAATGAACTGTCATTCAGTCGCGCGACCGAGTCACCCAATGAGAGTCACCCTGCGAACATTTGTACCAAAAAAATTGAAGTCACGTCAGTTGGTGACTCAAGTTTGAAAAGGCAAGAAAGCCCATCTTGAGTGTGGTTTCTCCAGGGTTCTTCCCTTAGTCACACAGGCAATGCCGGGATGGTACCTAATTTAAGGTCGCAGTGTCTTTTCCCATTTTCCCTGAAGAATGCTTGCCAGATTACATCTTTCCGCCGACTAGTAAGGGGGTTAACCATATATGCCTGTTCAAGCCATTGTGTAAGTTGAATAATGGAATAAGTAAATTCATACAACCCGTCACTTCACAATAACCAAAGTTTGTCTGATTATTTCATTGATCCAGACACGTGTTTTGATCAACACTTTGTGAAGCAACCTTAATTATTATGGACATTTTTCATTTTCTTTTACTAATATTTCGATAGATAAAATAGATAAAATGAGTTTATGGGCGGTAACAGCACTACGGTTTACGCCCGTCACGATACGAATTATATTTCTATGCAATACATTTTTTTTTTCTCGTGTGTTCCATAGTTCACACTTCATAGTATTCCAGCTTAAATCGCCTGACTAATGTACAGGGTAAGTCAAAATGATGGACCCGATTTCATAATATTATTTTGTGAAATATAATGAACATATCTTAATGTGAGCTACGCGCAAGGAAAGGCAAAAGTTCAAAGTTTAGTTGAGTTTAGTTTATGGCCCGCGTGGTTGTCTACCGCTACGCGGCGCTGGAAGCAGTTAACGGAAATGGCGCTGACTGGAGAGCAGAAATCGTTCTGTGTGCTGGATTACCATGTAAACAACTCTGTGATGAGTGTTCAACGGCATTTCCGTACCAAGTATGGCAGAGACCCACCTACTGGAAAAAACATTCGTACGTGGTATGAAAAATTCAGAGATACGGGCTGCCTCTGTAAGCGAAAATCGACTGGCCGTCCTTCAGCTGAGGAAGAGACAGTGGAACGTGTTCCCGCCAGTTTTGTGCAGAGTCCACAGAAGTCTACCTACCGGGCAGCGAGGGAACTTGAAATGCCACAGAAAACTGTATGGCGAATTCTGCGGAAACGTTTACAAATGAAATCCTATCGCTTGCAACTGCTACAAGCCTTAAGAGACACTGATTATGCTGCTCGAGCGTCTTTCTGTGCTGATTTTCTCACGTTAATGGAAGAGGATGGGTTCGCCGAAAGGTTACGTTACAGTGATGCAGCGGTGTTTCACCTTTCTGGGAATGTGAATAGACACAACGTAAGGATCTGGGGAACTGATAATCCCCACGCAGTTGTGGAACACCAACGCGATTCACCCAAGGTGAATGTGTTTTGTGCCATTTCCCCTGAAAAGATTTATGGGCCCTTTTTCTTCCTTGAACCTACTGTGACATGACATGTTTTTCTTGATATGCTGCAACAATGGCTCCTTCCACAGCTCGAAGAGGATAGTGCAGATTTCATTCTTCAATTGGATGTTGCCCCTCCGCATTACCATGGCAGCGTTCGGGATCATCTCAATGAGGCATTGCCACAGCGCTGGATAGGCCGTGCATCTCAGGAGGATCGAGTTCTCATTCGTTGGCCACCTCGTTCCCCCGATCTGACCCCGTGTGATTTCTTTTTGTGGGGTTTCATAAAAGATCGTGTTTACGTACCACCACTTCCAACAACATTGGGTGACCTTCGCGGCCGCATCACAGCAGCCATTGCAGAGATTGACCGTGACACACTACACAAGGTTTGGCAGGAGATAGACTATCGGCTTGATGTGTGTCGTGTTACGCGAGGTGCTCACATAGAGCACTTGTGATGTGACTGAAAAAAATTGAGAGTTACCCTTCTTACCACATGCATTACATTCAGATATGTTCATTATATTTCACAAAATAAATTTATGAAATCGGGTACATCATTTTGACTTACCCTGTATACAACTCTGGCTACAATGAATCAATGAGCGGCAGTTTATTAGAAAATAGATCAAACTATAAACCAGAAGTTTAGCTACTGAAGTCAAATCAAATTCAAAACTGGTATTTTCCACATGAAATTTTGCCTTAAAAGTTAAATTTATCTTTAAAATATGACAGCTGATGACTCTCTCGTGTCGTGAAACGTAATGTTCAATTGGAGACATTGATTCGTGATCCCTCCTCAAATTGTCCTGAGTTTAAACATTTATTTACTTCTAGGTAAAACTTGAATATATTACTCATTTGGGTGCACGCCACCGTGGTGCACACAGATTCTTTTCTTCTTTCCCAAAGAACGTAAAGAATTGGCGACACTTCCCTCTGAGCACCCCAGTTTGTCTTATAGGGCCTATGATAAAAAGGATGTTTTTTTTTTCTTCCGGTGAATAGATAATTATTTCAAAACACATGAATACAAGAATTTTAATGCTACCGAAGGTGGAGAGGATGTTAATGGTACCAGCTGCAGAACTTGTGGTGCTCGGAAGTCGTAGCAGCACTGTAAATCTTATGATATCAAGAATATGAAAAATATTTCTGCATGTGTATTTTCCTGTATACTATCACTAAAGTGCTGTGTGCTTCATCTTTTTAAATTAAAAGGAAGTTTGTTTTGCATTCTTAAAAAAGAAGGACTGCGAGAGAAGTGAAACTTGCCTTCGGTTTCATAAACAGCTGTAGCTTAAAAAATCAAGTTTGGACAAACAACCAATTTCCAAACTTCATTTCGACTATAAGATTCAACGGAAGAATTTTATCCGCAGCAGGGATATAAAACATTGACCAACGGGAATGCTTAATTGTTACAGGAAAATCCCACTCACACACCTAAATTCGCACACAACATACATAATATAAAAATCATTTTTCAAGATACGAAACTTCACTTTAAAATGAACAACTACGTATTCCGAGATAATTCATTATCCCCTATAGCTCTTGTCTGGCAAAAATACTCATTTAATTAAGAATTTATTTATTTTGAAATAGACCGAATATTTACTTATTTGTTGAATTGAAATTGAATTTAATTTGTAAGACTTTTAGACAACTTTGGCTCAAGACGGATAGGTGATGATGGGAATAATTGGTGGAATGAAGAAAGTGGGAAGAAACGGGAGCACCATGAGAAAACCCACCCAGACGGGATTTGTCATCCACAAAGCAGACATGGCATGAGCCGGGATCGAACAGACGATCCCCAGCACCAGAGGTGAGCGCTATACCGTTCAACCACCGCGCTCGGAACTTATTTGTTCGTTATTCACCTATCCGAAATGTTCCATAGACATGTCTTATGTCTATGGACATAAGTAGATGAACAGTAGATGTTCATTTCATTGTTCAATTTCGCGAGGTCGAAGTTGAGCGAGGTCGCTATCGAAATGAGATCGCGAGTTCGACGTTGAGCGAGGTCGAAGTGAGATCGCGAGGTCGGGTCCAAATATACACCTATGGTTGTGACAGCCGTCTTGCATATTAGTGACATTTAGTACAACGTGTAAAAAACGAAAGGACACAAGCAGTTAATTTTTCCTCCGTCATACACATAAGGAACGGTAAATACACTGGCAAAATTTCATATACATAGCTTATGTTATGTTATATCATGACATGGAATCACATAATAATGTTACAAATAGCTTAGGGAGAACGTTAGACTTAGTAATCAGTAACCTTCCAAATGTAACAGTAATTAGAGAACTACATCCATTAGTTAAAGAGGATGTTTACCATCCATCACTTTGTATAAGTTTTCCACGCGTTTGATCACCTAAACTCAGAAACAAAAGAAATTTACTAGGGTTCAATTTTCAGAAAGGGAATTATGTATATCTTTATAATGAATTAGCTAAAGTAGATTGGCAAAAGTTAAAAAAAAGACATACGGATGTGAATGAAGCAGTTGATGAGTTCTATAAAGTAATTTATGCAATATTTCAAAAGTGTATTCCAAAAAAAAGGCCAACGACAAAAACTTTTCCTTGGTGGTTTACAGAAAGTATAATAGACAAAATAAAAATTAAATGGCGTCAACGAGTTAAATGGCTTAAGGGGGAGGGAACGACCGAACATCAACATCACTATAAAGAGTACTGCAGATTACGTAAGGAAGTGAAGCGGGAAATTGAAAAAGCACATAATGCGTTTATTTCTAATGATGAAAATAATATAACACAAGACCCACAACACTTCTGGTCCTATATCAAAAGTAAATCACGCCATCGTTCTCCAATACCCATGCTATATGAGGGACAGAACCTGACTGGGAACGATGAGGTTGCCACTGCTTTCGCTCAGCATTTTCAATCTATTTACAATAAATCTTCCTCAATTAAAACGACTGACAATATACTTGATGAAGACTCGCAGGAGGAATGTTAGAACTTATTCCGCGTTTTAGAAATAAGTATAAGTGACATTCAAAAGGCCATACAGAAACTGAAACCGAATAAGGCAATTGGGCCTGATAATATACCAGCTTATATTGTGAAGGGTCTTTTATTGTATTCAGCGCCTTGGAAGAGTTAGAGGATGAAGAAGACATCGATAGCAGAAATAAAATATTGACTGAGATAATAAGAAAAACAGCCAAGGAGATAGCAGGTACCAGAAAGAAAACAGAGAGCAAAATCTCAGAAGAAACTAAGCTCTTGATGAAGAAAAGAAGGGAAATGAAAGAAGAGGAAAATTGCATAAAGAGGATTGAGTACATAGAACTAAATAAAACCATAAGAAAGAAAATAAGAGAGGATGTACGAAGATATAACGAAAATCTTGTTAAAAATACAATCGAGGAAAACAAGAGCCTGAAGAAAGCCAAACAGCAGCTCATGATAGGGAAAAAGCAAATAATTGCAGTTAAGAGACCAGACGGGACCGTAACACGAAATAAGGAAGAAATTATAAACATATTTGAAAATTTCTACACAGAATTGTACTACTCCGAGGAAGAGCTAGGAAATGAAGATTCAGAAGAAAATGATGTAGACGTCCTAGACGCAATGAAAGAAGAAGTGGATAAAGTACTTCGAGGGATGAAGAACGGAAAATCACCAGGAGAAGATGGACTCACAGCAGAGATGTTTAAATGGGGAGGTGAAAAGATGAAAGAGGAAGTTGCTAAATTATTCTCGATGTGCTTGAGGAAGAGAGAAATACCCAGAAGTTGGAACAATGCCGTTATCATTTTGTTGTACAAGAAAGGGGACAAAGAACGCGTAGAAAACTACAGACCAATTAGTTTACTGTCAGTCCTATACAAAATGTTCACCAAAGTTATTTTGAATCGTATTGAACGAGACTTGGATTTTAATCAGGGAAGGGAACAAGCCGGATTTCGTCGTGGATTTAGCACAATGGACCACATACAAACATTGAATGAAGTTATGGAAAGGACTAATGAATATGAACTTCCACTATGTTTGGGATTCATAGATTTTGAAAAGGCTTTCGATTCGGTCTCCTTGTCAGCAGTACTTAAATCACTTGAACATCAAGGCATCGAAAGTGCATACATCAAGTTACTGCGAAACATTTACTCGACTGCCACTTCTGTCATTAGGCTGCATCAAGACAGTGAAAAATTTAAAGTTGGAAAAGGGGTAAGGCAAGGAGATTCAATTTCTCCGAAACTGTTTTGTGCGGTCCTGGAGAGAGTGTTCCAGAATTTAAACTGGGATGAAGTTGGAATTAAAATTAATGGCGAATATCTTCATCATTTACGGTTCGCTGATGATATAGTCCTGTTTGCTTCAAGTGCAGAAGAACTACAAACCAGAATGGAAGAACTGAGTAACGAGAGTTCGAAAATAGGCCTTAAAATGAACTTAAGTAAAACAAAAGTAATGTACAACCAACATGCTGCAAAGAAGGAAGTGAAGATTAACGGAGAGACAATAGGCATAGTTGATGAGTATGTTTACCTAGGCCAGCTTAAAACATCGAATGCAAAGTTGACTGATGAAATAAATAGAAGATGTAAAATGGCGTGGAGTTCTTTTGGAAGACTACACTTTATTTTCAAAAGCAAACTTCCAATGTGTCTGAAGCGTAAAGTTTATAATCAATGTGTCTTACCTGTAATGATGTACGGCTGCGAAACTTGGACATTGAATGCGCAAACGACTCAAAGATTGAGAGTCACACAAAGAGCAATGGAGAGGTGCATGCTAGGAATAACCAGGAGGGACAGGAAGAGAAATGAATGGATTCGCGCACAAACAAAGGTAGAGGATGTAATCAAGACTGCGAAGAAGATGAAGTGGAGATGGGCCGGTCACATAGCTAGACGAACAGATGGAAGGTGGACGACAAATGTACTACAGTGGATTCCTAGAGAAAAGAAACGACCGAGACGACGTCCAAATGTAAGATGGGTAGATGAAATCAAGCGTTTTTCAGGAGCTACATGGATGAGGATATCAGCAGACCGAGATATGTGGAAAGAAAAGGGGGAGGCCTTCATCCAGCAGTGGATAGAAAACGGCTGAATATGATGATGATGATGATTGTGAAGGGTTGTAGAGATATTTTTAAAGAACCGCTATATACGTTATTTAATTTATCAATAAGAACAAGTGTATTTCCGGATATGTGGAAAGAATCAATTATATGTCCAGTTTCGAAAGCAGGCAATAAAAATAAAGTTGACAACTATCGTCCTGTATCCATATTGTCAACGGTTGCTAAAGTATTTGAAAGTGTCATTTATGATCAGGTCATGCAGCATGTTACACTGTAAAAAATAGAACACTTTTTTTACACTTTTTTGAACACCTTTGAGCACTTTCTGGAAACGACTTTAGCTCACTTTCGAACATTTTAATAGTGTTCAAACGTGAACCAAAGTGCTATGAAAGCGTCTCAAAGGTGTTCAAAAGTGTGAAAAACTGTCCAAATGTGTTCCCTTAATAGTGCTACAAAACTGCTCAAAAGTGCATAAAAAGTGCCCTTATTTTAATGTGTTCTAAAAGTGCATTTTGGAAACGACTTTTGCCTACTTTCAGGACACTTTATTTACTTTCAAGCACTTTTGGAACATTTTAAAAGCACTTTCTCGACAGTTTCATACATAATATTAGGTGTCATTCAGATATTACGTCAGCGTATTTTTGGTCAATTTAGACCCCTTCCCCCTTAGTAAGCAACATTAACTGGATGTCCTATCCCTAATACTTAGACGCCCAGCAAAAGTAAACAAAGCTTGAACAACCTCGCCCCAGAATGCTTATGTAATACTTGAACGACTCCTGACAAAAAATGTATATGCTTCAAATACATATTTAACTTTGGCGCGTATTATCAAAATTTATCTTTGTTTTACTATAAATAACGAATTTTGATACTACTTAGTAGTTGTATTTGAAGCATATACATATTTTTGTGTGAGAAGTCGTTCAAATAATACTTCTGCTTTCTATGGCGAGATTCAAACTCTACTTATTTTGGGTGGGCTTCTATGCATTAGAGATAGGGCATCTACTTAATGTTGCTTACTAAGAGAGAGGGATCCAAATTCACCAAAAATGCCCTGACATAAAATCTGAACGACACCTAAAATATTTAGCTGCGGCGCATATCAAAATTTATTATATCCACTTTATTACTAAAAGCTTGCTTAGCAAAAAATTTAAATATTTTTTATCTATGGCTAAAATGTTGCGAATTGAAACCCCATTTATCCTTGTTAAACCGGCTTCGAATTCACCTATTATGATTTTAGCAAATGTTTCCACTGTTGATATAACGGATTTTTTATACTATACGCCGCAACTTTAACTTCAACCGGGAATCTTACGCAGGTAGTAAGTCGATATAGTTGGTAAAAAAATGTATTAAAAAACAACACTGGGTAGAAGAAAAACAGGCTGTAGTATAGTTTTTGACCTGCAATTTGCGTGCCTTAGTTGGTCTGGGCTGGACATTCCGACTGACTCCTTTCCGAATATTTGTCAGAGACGAATGTCTGGATGGTATCTTCCTTCGAGGATTGTCATATGCTGCTAGTCTACAAATAAAACATAAGAACACATGCAAAAAGAAATAATCATCCACATCAATAAAAATATATTTTGATTTTCCTAAACTCAGAAAATTTTATTTCTATAATAGTTTAATAGTAAATTGCAATACTCATTTAGTAAAAAATTTAGTAAAAAAAAAAGAAACTAGTAATGATTTTTTTTTGTAAAAAACATTAAACTTTTCTTTTAAAGTAAAAGAAAAAGAACTTAACAGTCAGAAATGAAAATTGTTCACATTAAACACATGTAACTGTTTGTGTAAGTTTTCAACTTAATCCTTTAAACACACGGAAACATCAATATGTACTTTTCTTGGTCCCACAATGAAGGCATAGGTGTGCCGTGTGCTGGATAGGGCTCGGCCCCTGCGAGCCCTTTCTTAAATTGTTTGGAGAATACCTCTGACTGAAGGCCAAGTGGAGTGCCTGTGACCAGGTGCAGCGTTCGTAATTGCCCTCTTCGACGCATCCTGGAACAATAGATAGTATGAATTTACTATAATAATACATGAACCACATGGATATATAAAAGTGACATTTTTTGTGAGGAAATTAACAAATCAAAAAGCAAATATATCAAATGAGCAGTCGTCTCAGTAAATAGATAATTATGATAAAAGGAATTAAATTAGCGGTAACAGCATTCTGGCTTACGCCCGTCCCGATCAGTAGATAGAGCGGTAATTGTCTTCGCATTTCGAAGATTCTAAACCGGTGGCCAGCCATCCTGACCGGCCTTTTAGGGTTTGCTCTCAATCACTCAAGCAAAATGTCGGGATTGTATCTTCAACAACGGCCCTGGTCGACGCCTTTCCACAGCCTTAGATGCCTGAAGTAAATAATAATAATAATAATAATAATAAACAATATACAGAACGGCTGTACCTCAGTCGGTAGAGCAATGCCTCAACAATCGGAAGTTTCTGAAATAGTCCCAGTGGCTTCTCATTCTGACTGAGATTTTGCCAGAATTTTACTTTAAGTATATCAGGCAAATGTCGGGATAGTACTTACTAACTACGCTCTGACTGATATTTTCACACATCCTCTTCTCTACCCTATCCGGGCCTGACCTTGGGAATAAAAAGTATTATAATAATACTAATAATCGGAAGGATATTTCAGCCTCAGCAAAAGTTGACTAAAGGTCTTAAAAACTAAAATCCAGTTCCGGAACAACATTTGATTGGCGAGCACATTTCTGTCTTTGTGGGCCATCCTTTACTTATTTATTCTCATGTTTTCCACGGTTTCCATCACAATCACCAGACAGATGACCTCTTTGAAACATTCTTAGCCTTTGGAATCCATATCCCAAAAGAATGTTTGGTGAGGATCGCAAGTAGCTCTAATTTCTGACAGACTTAGGACGTAGTTTCCACTTCAGTCCAGGATAGCACA
>JAGDQP010001605.1:0-76773 GCA_022664845.1 Lepisma saccharinum
AAAAAAAAAACACGTGTTCGAAGAATCTACTGCATATTCCAAGCACCAACATAAATGACTAACTACCATGAGTGAGCAAATTTGGATTTCAGAAAGGAATCAAAGTATAATTTGCCTACATAAGAATATGTAATCACCAACTATCTCGCTTCAACGTCAGAATTACAAACAGACGAATTCTTTACCGAAATCTTTTCCGGATACAGAAAAAAAATTGCAGTTTGCCAAACTGTTCAAAATTCCCTCCACGCATGAAATACAAGTTTCTATATCGCTCATTGGCGAAAAGAAAGACGAGTACAAGAATACGTTTTTTAGTTAACTGCAGAAACTAAATGGGTTTCAAACACCCTAAAATTAAGTTTCTTGAGTTATATAATTCTTTCCCTAAACGACCGATTTCTGAATAGCTTTGAGTGTTAGTGTTACAATTTTTATGCTAAACAGCGACTTTTAAAGTACGGACAAGACTAAATCAGTTACTCGTTTTAAGTTTACTGGTAATTCTTTCTTCTTCTTACCAAATCAATACTTTTGCAGTGGTAGTATATATATAGTAAAACCACACTGATGTTCTTTCCGATCCTTTAGTAATCATCCAATCTCAGCACGTAAATGCAGCACGTTACAACAGCTTTGTTAACTTATTATTTGTGACTGCATATTTGCACTGTTTGCGCAGTTATCAAAGAGCACCTGCATATGTGGAGAATTCCCCACTGAATTGTTCACTTGCTCCAGAGAACTTTTGAATATGTCAAAAAATCCAGAGCAGTTTTTTGCCCAACAAATTACACAGAATGAGACGCGAGAATATCACTTTTAATACAGAGACTACAGAACAGTCCAGACAATGGAAGCACCTGGATTTCCCGCTACTATGTCCAACCTCCCTATGGCAAGATAATGCTCAAGTCCTTTGGGCACTGGCTTGTGTCCAAATGAAAAGGTGATGCTCAATCTTTTGGGGGCAAGGTTAATGTGGCACTTACGTATTTTCTGGCGAAAAGGTACCACAGAAAAATGCTCCTGAGACCACGAAATTACTCCCTTACTCCCACGTTCTGATTACCACCTCTTTCTCTCCCTAAAGTTATTTTTGAAAGATAGACATTTCCCAGTTGACGATATGCTTATTGCTGAGCTGAAGTGTGACTAGGCGTAGCTATGTAAAGATGGAATAATAACTGTGCCAACTTTCTTATCTCCCCGCCTACTGGATGTGGGTCAGGACAACCCATTATGAATCTCTCGTTCATATACCTAAATCAATATAAACACAGATACTACGATTACCTGTTCTTCGCCAAGATTAACTGATAACTGGACTTGGAATTTCGACTATTTGAACAACTACCGCATTTCCATAGCGTACACACTTAACATAAGAATTACCTTTTTAAGTGTCTTAACAACATCGGCATAATCTCCATTTTCCAGTTTTGGGTGTTGCACAAGTTGTTCGAGACATTCCATTGCTTCTTTTCTTTCTTGCCATTTTTTAGCTTCCACTTTTTCATAGAAGTCTTTTGGTAATTTAGACAAAATATCCACTGGTTCCATCAGTTCGTATGGGTCTATCTCTGGAGGACCATCCTCCTCGTCTTCCCCTCCATCTAAAAAAAAAGGGGGGAAAAGGAAATCTTAGAGATTATATTCAGCAACAGATTACAAATATGGAACTCTATTTCTTAATGTCTTTTCAACTAAAGGGATCAAGAGCGGTACCTATATGTGTGAAAACATTTATATATGTAATATGTTTTCAATTTTGACTCTCCTTTATTTCTTATTTAAAAATTCCCTGTTTTTTTTCAGATCTTCCTAATCAATGTTTAGTTTTCCCTGGCGTATCTCTTCTCCACATCTTTTGGCTAATTATTATTGACAAGTATACCTTCCTGACAAATACCACAAGTTATAGATATGTGTAAGCTGTTTCAACTAATATATTAAAGACAAGAAATTACTGTAGCCAACTTCTCGCGTAACATTCATCAGTGTCTACAGACTTTACAGGAGCAAAATTCAAGCTTTTCCATGGCCATTACGACCAACCGACTTCTATGATACATATATAAAAATAAAATCAGAAAGGAATAAGTACATACGTTGAAAGCTACAAATATTTCGATAATTAACATTATCGTGGACAGACGAAGAGGTGAGTGGAAGAAAAATCTCAGGAAATCAATATTACGCTGTCAGAAAAAAATCATGACAAACAAAATTTTATGACTTGCATGCTTATGTGCTTAGAAAAGGTAGCTATTGTCGCTAGTCGCACATTCTTTAGACAACGCTACCATGCACCATTAGCTTTGTAACACTTTTTATACAGAAAGCATTGCGTATGAGATTGTGACGTAAATGAATTAATATTAGATATTAATACAAATATCGTATTACAAAACTGATGACTATATCCTATAAGCTTCGTCTGGTGAAAACATTATTGCGTCAATTGGGTTCTGGAATTATTTAAGAAAATTTTGCCGGCCTGCGACACCCAAAAGGCTGAGAAACACTGCGTTGAAACTTCCACGTTTTGTAAGCTTTTATCAAATTTACAACATACACAGAGGTTTTTTTTTTTTTTTTTAATTGGTATTCTGGTATAAAATTGCGACTAAACATTTTTGAGTACATTATCTTTTAATTATAGCAATAAAACTTCACTGTTTACAAAAGATACCGGAATCCTGTTTTCCTGCTATTTTGAATTAAAAATGGTGTATCAAAATACTGCACTGACTTCGTACTGCACGGTCCATGTTGATCAAACTTCCAGAACGTAGAACATTGCTAACCTAAATTTGAACAAGACCTTTAGGAATCTGCACTCTTAAAATTACAGACATTTGAATCTACTTTAATAAAAATTCCTTTACTTTCATGACTGTCGGTTTTAAAAGGATTTAAATTAAGCTTGCAACTTCTTTAATACGTATTCAGGTTTAACAGATCTCTAGTTGACACCACAGATTCATGTAATCGAAATCTCATACAAATTTATATCATCGATATATCTGAAATATCAATCAAGATATTTTATATCCTGTAACTTAATGTAAAATAAAAATTATCTAGACTCACCATCTTCCGCCTCCCCTCCAGCACCTGCGCTTGCGGCAACACGCATCTGTTGCTGTTGCTGAGACCGAATGTATCGGGAAGGTACTGCCTTTGTGCCCTTGATCTTCTCGAACTCTGCTTCCAACTCTGTAACCTGAAAACACAAATATCGTAATTTACTCAGTATACATACTAATCGGTTACTTGCATTTTTCTAATAGATCAACAACAACTAAATAAAGATATACTCAAGCACGCACAAGAAATTAATAGCTATTTATGTGGAGAAGAAAACAGAATATAAAAATAATAAGGTTTTACTGTACAACAAATATAATACTGCAATCAGTTTAGCCAAATACGTAAAGTGCATTACCTAGAGTTTTGTTTGTAGTTCTTTGCTTTTCAATAATTACTTACAAAAGGGAATCCAGCTTTTCTTTTTGTTACTGTTTTCTGGGTTAGAATTTTGTTTCTCGTTATTTATTTTCCAACAAAGTATCTACAAAAGGACACGCTTTCGACTTTGTTTTTAAAATTATAACGACACTGTTTAATTATATGTAGCTGTGATTTTAGATTTTACTATACGGGCCTTTAGAAGCGTGGCCCTTGCGAGATCAAACCTTATACCACTGCATGAATATTTTACAACGCTGATTACTCAGAATATATTCTATTTATACACAAGAGAAATCAATTAGATTCTTATATACGGACGAATGAATTCATTATCTGTAGACAAACACATTCGACATGTAAATAAACGTTCGAGAACTAGTAATAATAATAATAATAAAACAACAACAAACAAAATCTAAATCATGAGGTCAGTCACTGACGCCCTCAGCGCCATTTCAATGCAAGCTCTTTGAACTCGTTTTTGTTAACACTCGGGTTTATGATTCAATATATTATTAATAGACCTGACAACTTCACCAGCCACGCGGGACTAGGTAGGTCGGTGCTTCAATGCAAACTCTATGAAGTAATACGCTAACAGATAACATTACGTAACCATTATTCAGAATAATGCACGATAATGTTATATAAATACGTAGTTAATTTATCTCAGGATAGACAGTTTCCAAAACATGAAAATACTTCACTATTTTTTACAACAGAGGTTTATTCACTAGTTGTAATTTTGAACAAATAAAATAAAAATCAGCACACAATAATATTGAAAAACCATTCATCTTTGTTTGACAGATAAAAGGGGCACCTTCGACAAGACTTACCTGAACAGGTTTCAAGTTGTTAAGTTGCGGTTTCAAAGCGTCCCCAATCCACCTGTACATCTCCACAACCATCATTTTCCCGCTTTCTCGTACTCCCTTGTCTCTGTCTTCCAGAAGAGCAGGCATCTTCTTCAACAACGGTTTAATATTTACAATCTTTGTGCCAAACTCCCTAAAAAAAAAAAAAAAATAAAAAAAAATGAACGCTTATTTGCATGACAGATCAGCGCTAACAAATTTAGCCACGTAATGCATTCTACTTCTTCGTTGTAATCAGTACAGTATGAGAAACTGAAAGTAAAAGAAAAGAGCAAAAGGCACAATGGGAATATACGGAGAAATTAGATCAATGATTACCACTTCGCTAGGTACTAATAAAGATGTCCCACGTACTAATTTATTTTTTTAACCCTTTTTTCTAATTGAAGAAGAAAGTATCGGATTGCTAGAACGCTAAGGGTATATCTGCAGTATCATGTAAAAACTTCAGTAATTACCTTCATTGAACAAGGAGCGTTTAATATTTATTTATTATTTAATATAAAATTTATTGATTAAAAGGTCAATAATGTCCGGGAACGTGAGGGCCAGGACGTTAATTTCGTGCCATCCTGGCATTCGCCTGGAAATGACTAAAGTCGTGGAAAACCTATCGGGTTGACCGGTAAGAGCACTTGGAACTTGCGTACCCCCATGCTGACCCGAATTTAAATTTAATTTTTAAGGCCTTTGGGCAAATTCGGCTCAGGCCGTATGGATGATGATGCGATGAATTGGTGAAATGAAGAAGGTGAGAGGAAACTGAAAAAAAAAAAAAGAGGAAATTCATGCACACGGTGTTTGTCCACCACAAAGCCCGCATGGCATATGCAAAGCCATGCCGATCCGAGATATTCAAGAGAAACCACTGAGCATCGCAAGCTGTGTGTTAAATCCAGTATGGTGCCTTGTACTCTTTCTTATTCGAACTCTAAGAGAATACGAAAAAGATTCGAATTATCCAAAATTTAATTTAACAAAAACACGATTAACGAAAATGAACTACTACTTACTACTGTATAAAGAAAAATCATTAACATACACTGGACCTTGTTAAGAATTACCGTATTGTGTGTGTAGTTCTATAGTGCAAGGAAGAATAAAAAATCCTCTCACAATAATTAAGCTACCAGTAAAAACAAAACATATTTAAATAAGTGCAATGTAATATACTAACACACACAATCACATACGTATGTTACAACATTGGGTACCTCGTGATTCCTGTTTGTTTAATATTTTTAGAGTTAACAAAATCTTCATTTTCATTCATTGCGTGAACTTCAGAAAAGAAGACTTCCACAAATATTTTGTTCTTACTGAGAAGGTTTAAGGACGTTCATCTGCACTCTTAGAGGAAGACAATCCAATGTGACTGAGCCGAGTGAAGGCTTCATACCAGCGATTAAAAAAAAAAAAAAAACTTCTGGTTAGCTGTAACCACCTGCATTCTTCTATTTCACCACTAAAAAGTTGTGGTGTAAATGTTTGAGATATTGGAATTTAGGAATATTTCCTTTCCTTTTGAAATAACGAAAACGTGATTTCGAATTATTATTACTTAAAAATATATATATATATATATATATGAATTTCTAACATCGGCTTCAATAGGATACTAATTATTAAAGTAAGAAATGGACTTCCGACCGCGAAAGTTAGTTTCTGTTTACATGGATTCAAATAGATGTAAAATGGAAGATGCGGGGAGGCAACCTGTTTTGATTCAACCTTAATATCTTATCATTAAAGCATCAGTGGATGGTGATTCGAAGTAGCAGTATCCTGAAAGCTATTAACTGTTATTCTTTCGAGTACTACAGTCTACAATACATTAAAAGCCAGTTATTCCAATTGATCTAGCCGGTGGGTTTGTAAGAAGCCGTGCATGCTTCATAATAGGGAGTACTTCTGATCAGAGCTTAGCACTGGTCAGCTTCATTTGAAGGTTTTCTCAAGTTTGTCCCTTAAGGATAATCTAAAGCAACGATCTCCAACAAAAGATGGCAGCAGTATCTCCGTATATGTCTAATGTATTCTTATCGTTGCACGAAATTTCCTTGCTCCTCCTATAAATTCAAGCCTAGAGAGTTCAAACTTTCAGCGAAGAAAGTTCATAATCAATTCAAGAGCATGATCGATGCAGATTTTTTATTATACGCTTTATATTAACTTCACAAAAAGATCATATGTAAAATTAAACTAAAACGGTCAAATTTAAGAAAATCATTTCCTTTAACAACAAAAGGGGAATATTGTAGTACCTCTTCATTAAACAAATATTTATTAAACGATAAAAAGTACTTTAACTTCATTTTTAACTTTAACTCAAGAGAGGGAAAAGTAATAGTTGTTTTTTTTTAAATGTAAAAACGTATATTTTGAATGTAACCTACAAGAAATTAAACTCAAAGTACAGAAGTACAGGGTACAATTTTAGTTACAAACTGTAATTAAAGTACGGTACTGTTCATTATAAAAAGCCCAGTGACATAGGCGTACTAAACAAGTGTTGTTCTGGACATTTCGAACTTTTGTTAATCCGAACAGGGCACAGACCCAATTAGCTCGGATTAGCGGGACTCTAGTGTATATAAAAATTATTTAAAATCACATTAAATGTTCGTTCATGATTTAAAATCATTTTTTCTATTTAATGATATGACAAAGTTTAGTAAAAGTTTGAATTTTTGCTCGCTAGATGGTGTTGCTGTCTTATGTATTTCAAATATGTTTTCTATTCTTTCTAATTATGAAATTAATTTTGTTTTTTATATCAATTAATATTTTATTTTAATATTACTGGCAAAGTTTTAAAGCAATTGAACAAGTATTTTGTGATTTATTGTAAATTATAAATTAAGAGCCACTACAAGTTATTTTTACTATGGCAGACATAGGTGACCATAGGTTTTGTGAGCAGTTGTTCGTTATTAAATTATATTTTATTCTTCGTATAAATAATTCTGGAGCACTTATCTCCATGTAAAGTATAATAAAATTACTTATTCATATACAAATAGAAATTTTAATTGGTGCCCAAATAAGGTAAGTCTCCTGCTGGATAACTCCCTTTGTCATTTGTAGCACCCCCGACACTCTCACGTAATGGGACTGGGGCACGCTGACATTTTCTTGCAGGAGTATAAAGGTAAAGAGTTTCGCATCGTATCCTCCCATATCAGAAGACGGTTCCACGTAATGAAAGGAATATTCGTATACTTATAATTTGCTCTACCGATGTCATGAGGTCGCCCTGAGGACCATCACAATGCACGCTTGTTAAGATTAATCAATGGGGTGGTCGGTGATGTAATAGCTATGCAATTTTAGAATTCTTTATTTGTTCGCTTGACAGTAATAGCTGATCAAGATAAGCATGACTTCACATCACTCTTCACTTCATCATATATAATTACAAGGTACATTCACTCGACAAACTCTGCTCATTATATTATGCAAAATTTTATGCTTTTATTAGCTTTGGAATAATATTTTGGGGTGCATCGCATGCTAGTGTAAATACTTTCCGTATACAAAAGAAGGTTATTGGAAGTATTTTTAATATGAGCCCGAGGTCATCATGTAAAGATGTGTTCAAATTTCCAAATATTTCAACAGTTCCATGCTTATATATTTATAAGTGTGTAATATTTATTTACTTATACGACAAATATACACACTTATTGTACACGACAAAAAATAAAATTTCGCCTCCATTTAAAATTAAATATCATCATGTCTCATGTATAGAGACATTGACGTGTCTTATGTATCACAGGTCACGACCTATATGTACTACACAGACGAATAAATTTCTATTCTATTCATTTTAAGAAGCCATTTTTACGTATATGTTACGGCGAGTGAGCGAGAAGACATCTGTCTTGGCAACTGAGTTTTCCCGCGAGGCTCCAAATAACGGAAAATAAGATTTCCAGCCAACAGTAGAGTGTGCGTCACGATTGTGTTCGCGAATGGGCATCAATCAAGTTGGCTTGCTCCCGGTCCCACCCAGATTGTCTTACGCCGACACTGGTCTACAGAGCTCTGCAATAGTTTGGAACTGATAGTAGGTTTGCAGTTTATTTGGAGTTCGAGCGTTGGCATATCTTTTTAACGTATGTATTTGTTGCAGAAAGAAAATGAAAAATATAAGTTTCCAAATTCAACAAAATAGATAAATAACAGCATTTTGCCAGGAACCGAAAAAAATAATTTCGCAAACCTGCCATTGAAAATCGCTTGCTTAAGGCAGGACGTACTAGAAGTTGGTTTCGCAGTGTTGTCAGGTTCCCGTAGCAATATTTCCCTCCAAATGCTGAAAAATTTCCCGGAAGCTAAATTTTCTTTAAAAAGTAATGTAAATTTAAAGAAAACATTCAACAAAATTTCCCGTTTTTCCCCTTTCACTTTCTTATGGCCCAGATTTTCCCTTTTTCCGGGAAATTTCCTTCCTTCTGACAACACGGTCTGAGGTCTGTCTGTGTGTCAAACTTACGTAAAATGCAAATAATTTTGCCAAAAATTATACTAATATTACTAAAAAATATCCGAATTTCGGGGAAGTGAGTCCGGACCCACCCCCACCCCTTAAATTATCCCTGGCTTAAATCGTCCAAAAATGCATCTACACTGACACATTCCTCAACACGTCAAATGTTTGGAAACCGTTGCCCTAAACTAATAGGCTAGATTGCTATCAACCTGCCTTCAAGAAATTCCTAACAAATAAGAGTTTTATTACCCATCCAACAAACGTTTCAACAAGTCTCTCACTTCCTATTAATAAAGAAAGGTTTTGAAAAACGTTTTTAGCAAATCTGGCAAGATAAAGTATAAATATATGTAAAATATTTCAAATTTAAACAATTTATTAATATCTGCCCTGATTTACTCCATGTGAAATAAAAATAATTGCACAAATCATCTAGTTTATTCAGGTACTAACAGAAGGCAGTGATGGTCATTAGTAAATTAGATGCTTTCAAAAAGTGTCTCATTTGACATTCATTTATAAGAGTTTGGCTTTACGGAAGCGAGGGTGAGTCATATTATGTAAGGAAACAAATATGGCAATTCATTTTAAATACAATTGATCCTCATCTACATCGTTAATAATTCCTGTTTTCATTAAATTCTTCAAGTATTTAATTAATTACCAAAGCCTAGAATTAAAAATTCCCCTTGGCTTACACCAAAATCCTTTTGTGTGGAAAACGGAGGGAACTTTACAACTTAGTGGGGATTTTTGGACTTAGAATTTTTTCGACGCAAAATTTCATTTTATTGTATATTACCCTTATTTTTGTTATATATCAGGACAATATTTTTCACACAAATACGTTATGCAATTCTGGTTATCATTGCAAGTCAGTGAATTTATGCGATGTTTCAATATATTTATTTAAAAAAAAAAAAAATGTCAGCTATAGACATGCATCAATCTTTTTGTCCATAGTTGTACCTCAAATAAGAGCAATCTTTAATAAAGACGTAATGAGAATACTGTATCAAATTGACCAGAGCTCGTTGTGTCATAGGTGATCTCTTACATATTTTTTTAATGGGTATATTCAGTGCGCAACAATATTGTCGCAAAGAAACTTTCGCGTACCTATACGGCCAACATGCAATGTACCCCCTTTTAAGCTAATACAGTACTACTAGAATCAATGTGGTATAAACAGAATGACTAAGAAGTATAATTATCTCCCGCACACATGTGGATTTTTGCCTTTGGCCAGGTTTGATTTTTTTTTTCGTTTAAAAGATGTTTAAAACAAGTCAAGTAGCCTTATAAAGCATGGTAACGTAATGTACCTACAAACTTCGCGGGATGATAGTATCTAAAAAAAAAAAAAGGAAAAAAATAATCATAAATTCTCCCGCGTTTTGAAGCTACTGACAGCCGAAGTATTGAAAAATTAACTTTAGAGCTTCATATTTCTAATACTACCAACAGTAGAGTGAATGCGACATGCTATCGTTAAAGCCTTCAAATCTACCCTATCCAAAAATTCATATTTTAAAATTGTCAAATGTGTGCGCATGGGAAGTAGGGGATTCCAATCTCAGAAATTCCCTTAAGTAAAAGTGTGTTGAAATGAGCATGAATACGAACTTTCCATTACGTAATAATAATTCGTTTACGCCAAATCTATATCTGGAGCAGATTTCACATGGCAAACTTTTTTTTTTTACACAAATGCGTGGTTGCATAACTATCAGAAGTAAAGAATCGCATAATTTCATTGACCGTTTTATTTATTTGTTATCAAACAGATTGAATATCATTGCCCCGTTAGTTGGCGGTGATGACGTATGACATCTTTACTCACACGGAAACTCGTTGTATATTCATGTTCATTTCGACATGTTGTTGTGCAGGATCTCGTTCTCTCATTGCTTTCCTATGTTTGATATGTTAGTTGTTTTAAACATGTTTAACCACCCCCTAAAAAAATGTTTAAAACGAAATTATTGAAACGTTTTAAAAAAAAAAGTGTTCGTTTTAAACATATCGACCCTGCCTCTGAGAGTACCTTAAGCTCTCAGATTAACACATTTGTAAATAATCATCATTGTTTTTTTTATTATTGTTTATTTTTGTCAATGCTTTAATGTAAAATGGCTACCATGTGCTGTATTTGATTCGTAAACAAATAAATACAGGAGATATAATTGAGAATCATGTGTACGTTGGTGCACGAGATTTTGAAGGTAACCTGACTGCCTTACTGAACCCTACGTAGTAAATTCGTTGCTAGATAGTATAACAGGTATACCAAATTTTCTAATTTTACAGAACGAAGAATTCAAGTTTGAAGAATCCAGAAAAAAATCACATTTCACAAGTTTTTTCATATACAATTCCAGTATAACTGTAAATTACATGAAAGTGATTGAGAAAACAAACTTATACGTATAGCAATATTCTATTAATAATCTATTTATATCCTCTAGCACAGAAATATTATTTTCCTCGTTTTCTTCTTTAAAATTGAAATGGAGTTAATAAATAACCATAAAATGTAGGCACCAACACAATAGAAAGCATAAATATAGATGTTTTACAGAATAATTTTGAACGAATACACAATATTACCTTTGTACGCTGTTGAACTGTTGCCAAACTAAATAGTATATGTAATTTATCACGCATTGCAGGCACAAAATATATATATATATATAAAAACGGGAAACTTACTTTAAAGCTTCTGTGGCGGCTCCTATACAGGCAGAGACGGCTTTCGGGTTTTTCTGGTCCATTCCCTTCAACAGCTCTTCCATTACCTGTTCACCTTTCTCGATTTCAACATACATCAAAGTAATTTGAAGGGCTAACTCTTTAGTCCTTGCTTTTTGAGCACCCATACCTTTTGTCACAACACCCGACATCACCTCTCCTACAGTTCTAAGAGAAAGAAAAAATATAAATAAATTCCTTTTTCAAGCAACAATACAATATACAACGAATTCATCCTATCTCTTATATGCTTTTTTTTAACAGAAACTTAACATAATACGCATCTAGGAATTGTAGCAAATATGATACAAACTGAACCACGTTCGATTACAAGCCGCTTTTAATGTTTCTCTTTAAAAGAATATGGGTGTAGCTGAATGCGTAATACGAGGTTGTATTAAAAATCGAGACTGATACAATTACTCACCTTTATTTATACGTGTTACAATTTTAATTATAGTCTTTTTCAATGCAGTTCCCATTTATGCACTAATGCAGTCTTGTTTCCTACTAGTCAAAAAAGCATGGGAGCAGAGCATTTTCTGTCAGCTGCTTAAACACATCAACCGTTATTTACTTTATCAACTGACTCAAAACGTGTTCCTTTTGGCACAGAGTTCAGTTTAAGAAAAAGAAAAATGTCAGGGAGGATGCTCCAGTGTGGTGATGCGTTTGTCGGCCTTAAATTACTTCACAGAAAGTGGTGTGTGAGCAGGTGCAAATTTCCTTGCGGAGTTGTTCTTACTCTGTGTGAGAACCTTATTCGTGAGAATCTTGGCACAGTTCTTTATGTGAACATCACGCCAAATTTTCCACGCAGTGTCTTTGTCAATGCCCACGGCTTCAGCTATCATTCGAACACTGAGTCAACAGTCTTCTCGTATTTTTTTTTTTTTTTTTTCTTCTTCCGTTCTTGAAGTGGACGGTTGTCTAGGATGTACATCGCCTTTCACGTTCTAAAAGTCTTCACTGAATCTTTCGTGTCACTCGTACACATGTGCACGAGACATGCAGTCTTCTCCGTAAACATTTGCAAACATTCCGTTGGTGTTTTGTTCAATTTTACCAAAAATATTTAACTGATAACGTGGCTCAAACTTTAAACTTAGCATTATTCCGCCACACAACTGCTTTACACAACAACTCACAATCAACTGAAGAGCCGAGCACGTTGATGTTTGTCATGCAGGTTCAGACACGTCCAAGGTCATCACCAAAGAGTTCACATGCAGTTCTCATAGCTTTCTCTAAGAGGTAGAAATGAAATTGTCTCTCTCTCTCTCTTCCTTTTTATGTATATTTATATACATCTCGTATGTCTCACGCTCTATAGACAATTTGACATCTCAATAGGTACATTAGTTGTCGAGGCAAAATTAACATTAATTTCAGTGTTGTATCCAAACTTACAGAACAAAAAGATGTCCAAAGAGTGGCTATGTAACAGCCTAGTTGCTGTTCCATTTTTATTTTCTTAGTCTCCGTTTTGTTTTCTTTCTGTGTGTTCTCCTTAGCTCATTCTCTTTGGTTGGTTTTAGACTCTTTGAGCGTGTTTCGTTTGGATTTTTAATCGTTATCCATCCAGGTTTTCGTTAGTCACGCAGCAATGACTTGGATCTAACGCTTGTTTTGATTGGACCCTAGTCAATGCTTCGTGACTTGTTTTTTGCTGATTGGTGTGAATCAGCCTTCTCCGTTTGCTGGGAGAACTGCTCTCCCACGCCATGTTAGTTCAGTTCCAATTTTTGAAACGAGACGAATAGATGCATGGGCTTTCCGTCATCTGTACTTCCTAAGCCCTGTCTACGATTGGTAATTATAAACACCAAATTTAGCATAATTTTGATTTAGACTGTTTTTGTCCATACCGGAAAATATATTAGGAAGAATTAGAACCGATATAAGTGTTACCAGGATTTTCAGCGACATTGTTTCGGAACTCTCACCTCATTAAAATTTTATATTATTTTGTTTTGAGGTTATTTATCAAAATGTACAATATGTTCTAAATTTCAGTATGGGGCCGCTATTAACCGAATTCTTACATTACAAGTATCGGTTCGTTGGATTTTAATAATCATATGCCAATTTCTCGTCTCCAGTTTTCCAAATCCATTCGAAATTCCCGGTTAGCCATGTTTGACAGCTACCGCATATTTTCCTTACTTGATCAAATTAGCAACATGTCTGTTCGACTATTTTTGCGTACCGTTTTGATGCTAATAGTAAATTTTAATTTATTCAACATGGTTCGATAATTTTGGTTTCAACTCCAGCCACTATTCTCCGATGAAAAAGTCATATTTTATAACATTATTTTGTATTTTCAAGATTTATTCAGAACGTCTTTTGTATAACGTAGTAATCATCTGTAATGACGTCACACCATTAATAACGTTAAAGTGATTCTTTCTTTACCATGTATTTTGGACTAGAACTTCTTTCGTGTAAGTAATACTGTGCTAAAACTTTTCGAAATTATATAACAATATTTCGGGAATAATTTGTGAAAATGTCAACGAAATTTATTAATTATTATAGAAATTATGGACATTTATGTGTGACTACGTAACTTTCAGTTCTGCTTAACTAATACAATGTATACCAGCGATTCAAATTTGTTTGTTCCTTCAACAGTAATTCTGTTCAGATTCTGATAAAACTATCATATCCGTAAACATTCAGAGTAATAAATTGAAATTCTGAAATTTTTATATTTCTTTGAACAATCTTGAGTTTATGTTCAGTGAACGTAGTGTAGAAACCTCTCAGTTAACCAGGTACGATATCCGGCATTAGTTGATAATCCTCTTACAGTGTTTAGTAATATTTATAATGTGCAGTGAGTTATTTAATGTTTGACTTGATATTTATTGGAAATTAGTTACAAATCGTTACGTGAAGTTGACAGCAATTGATACTCATTATTTCTGTTTCGGTAAACCTAACGTATTGAGTGATGTGATTTTAATTAGATTAGATCGGTTCATAAATCCGTAGACCAGTGGTAGGATTCTTTCGCCAGCTGAGAAGTGATAACTTGGGAAAGGAACTATATATTGAATTTCTGGTTATTTCTGCGTTGACATATGAAGTGACTCCGGCATGTGATTTGTGTGAATAAATATTATTTGCGTTTTGCGTTATGACACTGCGTTTGGATTGAGTTGCGACCGTCATTCGTTGTGTTCGTTCGTCTTTATTTCAGGAATTGCGATACCAGACTACAGGTGTGGACCCTACAAAGGTAAAGGTAAGACATGGTCTTTTGCCACCCTGTAACTTCGAAGTGAGTAAAGACACAGTATGAGTCACATATGAGTCGTTATGCGTATCATCGTTTGAGATTATTTCCCAAGTAAAGATTTACGTTTTCTTTCTTAATCTGTCGCTAATCTGAACCAGCTGGTACTTCAGAGTATGCACTGACGATCTAATTAAAAGATTGGAGGTGTCGCCTTACCGGTATTTCCTCCCTCGATCTAAATTATTTTTTTTTTACAGCGATCACAAGGATCTGGAATCCTCTTTCCCGGATATTCTTAAATCTGGAAGGCATTTATTTCTGCGCCGCTCGTCTGGGGTGTAGAATGTTTGGAGCTAGAGGTTAGGTTAGATGCGTTGCGTGGGTACTCTATGCTCCTGGCGACCCTATTTGTCTGTGTGATCCTTTTTTGGGATCATTAGGTTGGGGACGTTCCAGTTTTTTGCGACTCCAGCCAGGATTGCCAAAAAACTTGTGCGTTGCAGCTAGATAAGCTTTACACTAACGTTTGCAACCAACTAGAAATGGACTAAACCTTCAAAAATCTATGTGGCTGAACGAAACGATCTGAGCAACCGAGTATTCGCCTACCTGTTCGGTGCTTTCCTTCAAATTATAAAGCCGCATTTTTTCAGATTATAAACCTATACGTCTACATTCGATTGTGAATGCATTGAAGCTAGGATAAATAAAAAAGGAACACGAAAACCAAAAATTAATATAAATAAAGCTTTACAATAAATATATAAATAAAAAAAAAAGTTTCGTTTTTGCAAAACGAAAAACCGCCTTTGGTGCCCTATCACTAGATCACTCAGGTTTTTGATCACTAGATTCAACACCAACAGTATCTACTACTGAACTACTAGAAGTGTGTGTTGAGAAAAGTTGACTTTCGAAGAAAATGTTATCAGTGTGTGTAAATGTACCTGAAATTAGGGTACAATTGAGTTCATTGCCTTCCTAAATGTACGAATTCAATGAACTAGATACGGAAACGCTAAAACCGGACTACATGATGATATAAAAATACAAATATCTCACATTATTCCATGATAATTATTGAAAACCAACCAATCCCTAAATTCAACAAACAAAAGAGCGTTTCAACATTACAATCCTCGATCACGAAGGCACGACAGCATCTCTT
Source organism: Lepisma saccharinum (assembly GCA_022664845.1). NCBI lineage: Eukaryota > Metazoa > Arthropoda > Insecta > Zygentoma > Lepismatidae > Lepisma > Lepisma saccharinum. The sequence goes on from JAGDQP010001605.1 coordinate 16,020, forward strand.
TGTCGGCAACCTTCACTATTTTCTCTCTACGATCTTATACGTTTCTAAGGGAAATGTCAAAGCTTAGGAGCGCTTCCTTGATCCTTTCAATATCTTATGAAATTAACATTATACTATCATCGCTCAATAAAATAAAATAAACGTTTTGTTCAGTAGCATTGATTAGCTTCTCACGGCATCGTCAAAATACAAAAGGAATATTAACAGCATGACACTTTTTTTTTTTTTAATACTTTCGTAGATATACACTGTGAACATTTATCAACGCAAGTAACTTAAATTTAAAATTTATTTTTATATAGGCCAGTCTAGTAACTTTGGACTTCGGCCAGTCACGATTCGCCTTTAGCTGTTAAAATCCACACCCATGCCGGGACTCGAACCCGGGACCTTCGAACCAATGACCTACCGCCGCAGACCGTTGGCCGGCACGCAAGTAACTTATTCAATTAAATGAAAAATAACTTTCATCGATGTCATTCGACACAAACATGATTTAACTATTGCCTGTATATATTAATCCACGAGTACTGAAATCGAATTAGAAAACAAAGGTATGGTAGTAAAACAATACAAAAATACATTGAATTAAAAGGGGCAACTTAAAAAAAAATATATACTTACTTTCCAGCTGAACTGCAATTCTCCGCGAAGGCTAGTACGGCTTCTAAGCCCTTTTCTTGGGCAACAGCATTTCCATCGACTACAAATTTCTTCACTAACCCCATATACTTGCTCCATTCTGGCGACTTTTCATCAAGCTGCTTAAATAATATTATGATTTCATTGTAGGCGCTAAGTCTTGCTTTCCAAACCTGAAAATATATATATACGCACAATAATGAAAATACAGACACTCACCACTGTAATAAACCGGAACCAAACAAACTTCTAAAAGTTCGTTTTTTTTTATTATTATTATTATTATTATTATGTACGTAGCACTTTGATTTCTCCATTTCTTAAAAATACAACACACCGTTTCTGTATCTTATCACCGTTAAGAGCTTTGTTTAACAACAGAATGTATTTTAAAATAAGAAAAAGATTAATTCCATGCTGGCTGCAAATGCATTTAAAACTATTAATGTCTTGTGGATGGGCCCGATACAAAACGCTCAGTTAACAAAAATTTCACATAACAAAAGACGAATTGAATTGGATTTAATTATGCTCTTTAGGGATATATGACTTAGGCCGAAAGAAAGAAGAGAGAAGTACCATGTACAGAAAACAACACTTCAGTTTGTATGCGTGGTAGGTAAATCGCACAAACTAGCGTTTGTTTTCAGTACACAGTATCTCTCTCTTTTTTTCTTTTTCTTATCTTTTAAGTAAAATTTTTGACAAATGATATCTGTTCGAATTGAATTATGATCTTTAGGCATCTATGGCTCAGGCTGGGATAGAGTAGGGGAAAGGATGCTGGAAGGAGTTGGCAAGGGCCTAAGTTAAAGGTACCATGTCGCCTGGTGGGACAGAAAAAACCTTGGGAAAATCTCAGTCAGGATGGTCGATCACTGGTTTCGAACCTAGGACCTCCCGAATGAGAAGCCAACGCTCTATCAACTGCGCTATGGACGCTCGAAAAGACATTCTGTTCGAAATCAAAGGTGTTAAAAAGTGAATAAATATAATTTTAACATACAGAACTGACGATTCCATACGACGGTAATATTCTTATCAATATGTAGTTTCGCTTTTTTCATTTTTCAAGATATATCCAGTAATCGTCAAATGCTCAGGCTTGATTCAAACAAGCAGTAGTCTCATTCTATACTAATATAAGGGAATTTCTGTAATAAATTAAAACAACAAGGCAGGGCTGAAATTGTTGGAATTGAACATACAAAGTTCCTTTGTACGGTTTTCCTTTTCCAAGACATTGAATATTTATAGTAAAGCGGAGTGTATCCTGGCCTTTGTGTGTACAATACTTAAAGAAAGCACAAATAAACAAAACCACCACTGGAATTTGTACTGCTCATACTATAAACGAAATGGGGAAACATCAATAATTGAAAGGTGTTTGAGTCATTCTTTTACATGATTTGGGGGTTACTGTAAGTACAAATACTCGAAAGTTTAGTCCAAAGTAACGGAACATTTATTTATTTATTTTATATATATATATATATATAAAACTCCTCCCTTCGGGGAGAGGCCTCATCCACTAGTGGATTGAATATGGCTGTGATTTATTTTTATTTATATATATATATATATATATATATATAGGAAGAGTCTGCACATACTATCGATGAACCAGATCCAAAATTTGACTCCTGATCCAACTGAAAAGGGTCGATTTTCATGAAGATAGGAAGTAAAATTCATTCATGAAGATAGAAGGTAAAATTCAGGTTTTTTTCAAGACCTGAATTTTACCTTCTATCTTCATGAAATCGATTTTACCTTCTATCTCTTAAAATTTATACAATTTTTCGTGTTATGTATTTAAAGCGCATTTCTTGTGGAGCGAAATTCAACTAGCATTAAAAAAAAATATTTATTTATTTCAAAACAACCAACTGAAACCTTGCTTAATCGATTCAGGAGGCTAGTTGAATTTCGCTCCACAAGAAACAAGATAGGAAGTAAAATTCAAGTTTTTTCCAAGCCCTCTGACTTCCTGCAGGACTGACCGCTGCGTTCATTGTTTCAGTTGGATCAGGAGTCAAATTTTGGTCAGGAGGGTCGATTTCATGAAGATAGGAAGTAAATTTTGGATCTAGAGCTAGTTGAATTCCGCACGACTCAGGAGGGTCGATTTCATGAAGATAGAAGGTAAAATTCAGGTTTCAGTTGGATCAGGAGTCAAATTTAACAAAATTCCATAGAAAGTAATGTCGTAGAAACCTATGTAAAGTAAATTCCCGTCAGTTATGACGATTTCATGAAGATAGAAGGTAAAATTCAGATTTTTTCCAACAAGATTTCTTTCAAAAAAAAAATGTGTTTAACCAACATTTTCCCATTAAGAAGCAATGAAGAACCAACTTGGTTTTTTTTGCGGGGGGGGGGGGGGGGGAGTCCAACTGAAACAACCCTCCTGAGTCGATTTCATAAAAATAGGAAGTAAAATTCGCTTTAAATACACTTGGAAAAAAACTGAATTTCACACAGAAAAAGTTTCCCCGTAGAAGTTCTCTCTTAATAAGGATCCAACTGAAACCTTGCTTAATCGACTCAGGAGAGTCGATTTCATGAAAATAGAAGGTAAAATTCAGCTAGTTGAATTTCACTCCACAAGAAATGCGCTTTGTCAGGAGGGTCGATTTCATGAAGATAGAAGGTAAAATTCAGGTTTTTTCCAAGTGTATTTAAAGCGCATTAACAGCGAGTTTGGTGACAGAATAATTCTATTTGAATCAGATACAGATTGAGATTAAATACTGAATAAGCGAATGTTGCTTAATAGATCCTGTTGAGTAAACGATGTGTCCTGTTTGCTTTGGGCTACAGTTAAGCTTACATGTTCAAATATTCACAAACCTAACAGGCTGAGCTAATCATCTCATGCAAGTAAAGCCTAACAGATTTGGCAACTACGTTATTCGAATTCAGGGGCAAGTACATGAATGAGAAATACAAGCTACACACTACGATGGTTTCAAGTAATATCTAGTTTCAGCGCTTCCGTTCCGATTTGAAATTTATTGAAAACCATTTACAACGGTTTTCTTACACTGTGATGTCAATCACATTAAAGACAAACGATAAATTTGTTTGTTACTATCTTCCTTGGTCCTGAAGTTACAGTACATTGGAAGATGTAGTTTTACCGAGAGCCCTGACAAGACTTACAGTTATCAGAAATTAAAACTACTTTACAGCACTATAGTAAGATATCAAATTTCATAACTGAAAGGTATCACTTTCAACAACTACATCAGTCAGTATGACAATCAGTACAAGACCATGTTGGGCAATTAAAAACAACAGGTATATAAATGCAAATAAAAGGAAACCCTACATTGACAACTAATTCTAGGAACACTGATAGATAATTAATGTCTGAGGAGCACCAGACGTTTAATGAATTACGCGGATTTTGCTCTACAATAATAGTTCGAACTGCGATGTTAGCCTACTGTCAAATAAGTATTCCAATTTGGGTTACAAAATCAGACTGGTTCAGTTTTCAGTGCTAACACCGTGTAGGTCAGTGAAAATTAGGGTACTTTAGGGTAACACAATAAGGGACTTTTAGAGATCTGAAAAAAAACAAAAGGGGATATAACGAACAAAATCTATTGTATCAAAGAAAGAAAGAGAGAATGTTTTTCTATTTGTAAGGCAATGCTCACCTTTCTCCCCAATGAGCAAAAATACGTTCGGTAACATATAGTAATGCAAATGTTTAGTATCTAATATGATCTAGGATTTCAAACTTACATTATTATTCTTTTACTAACAAATGGAGTAGTGTACTCCATGAGAACACTGCGAAGAACTTTGGTTTGCTTAGGAAGTTATTCCAATTTAGAAGATGCCAAGACTATGAATTAGCACCTCAAAATAAACTGGTACATCTGCCTCCACTTGAAGAGCTTTGCTCATTTCTAATGTATCAAAAACACTCTTCTTATTTAAAATTTTATAGTTGCAGACAATGAAAAGATTTCCAAAGTGGTTTGAGAAAACGAAGATTTCGTGAACGAACAGTAGCCAAGTATTGATTCCCAGCATGTCTCACGAACACTTGATTTCCTTTTTCTAAACGTCTTCTTTAACATTGCACTTATCTCTTCTCCCAACAACAAACTGGTTAGAGGCAAGAAATTGTTTTCTTCAGAATCATGCTCTGAAATGCTCCATGACATATTTTTAGAAATCTTGAGTGGCAGAGTTCTGGTAAATCTTGTAAAAAGTTTTGAACTAGAGAGAACAAATATTATTTCAGCTTTCACTGTCTTAAAGAGTTTAGCTATTTTCTGATAGTTCGCTCCGTCCCTCATTGAATTTTTCGCTGAGGAATAAACGTTACAAGATATTCAACTAAAGCAGGCCAGCCACTGTTCTAGAATTCTGTTAGCTGCGTTCATAATGTTGAAGCAAATTCAACTGTATACTGTAAATCTGTCAAGGTGAACAAAAATCAAAACAAAAGAGAGAAAAGACATGAGAACGAAAACCACCCGAGGACAAAACCTTCTGCAACTCACAGTACTCCTATATTCTAGGTTAAAAATAGGAAAGTATAAAACTACACAAACACCTGAAAATAAAGCTGGATCCTAAATAAGAAAAGATTAATGGAAAAATACAAATAAGTTTAAAATAAAACATTTTTCCCTGGTCATGCAAATCTCACAGCTGGAACTTTAGAATTAAAAAACAAAAACAAAAAAAAAAAAAAACTGGAAAGCAAAACAAATCAAACCCGGAATCCTAAAGTTTTCATATTAACGAAATCTCGAAATAAAATGTTACAACCACCTCGATTACAACAGGCTGGAGTATATCAAGTCCTTTTTATCCTTAGTGAGACTTCAAATTAACCTGCAAAATTAAAAAATGATAAAAAAAATACTTTTTGTAGAAAATAATTTTTAAGGGATCTTCAAAAATAAAAACTTTTAGATACTTTCAGGGACCAGTAACAGCACTGAGTTTTTCAAAGTAATAGTACGTACAAAAGATCAACAGCTGACCTAGTAAAGTGTGGTGTGAGGTGTCAAGCAAGCGTCTCCTAAGTTCTGGGTTCGAATGTCTGTTGGAACATGGGTGTTTGCGGCTATTAGGAACAGCTAACCGCGAGATAATTTATGGTTATTTCAGCACACATCAATCAGAAGCATGTTAAATGTGAATGCGGTACCGGGAGTTTTGAGAATTTGATTGGAATATTCGCACTTCGATACTTACAAGTCAAACATCATAAATATTACTGAAAAAAAAAATTGGTATCGGACAACCAAACCGTACAAATCGCAAGAAGCATAGTATTTAATGTTGCGACAAGCAGCAGCAAATGCCTTTCGACCTTCTTCTACGTTTGGACTCCGAAATAATATTAGGTGGTGGTTGAATTGCACCTATCCTAATTGAGACAGGTTTGGTTCGAGATGTTAGATTCCGGTGGGCACGAAGCACAAATCATTGAATCTTCTAATCTAATACACCGGTGGGAGATTTTGTGGATCAAAGGTAAGTTAATCACGAGCTCCACAGGGTGTCCGAAAAGTCCTGTCCCATCAACTTCGAACTGTGATAATAAGGGAACGAATTGTGGCCGATGAATGTGGGTTGCACACAAATAAAGTGTAATCCTTGGAGATATTTTTCCAAGGAATTCCAATATGCCACATATCTAATGTAGCAAATAGTGAAGTTTTATTGCGGAAAGTGCTTGAAATCTAATTACACACCTATCTGGTTGACAACACTGTGCCGCAACGCAATATAACAATTTTTGTGATTTTTCGTTGTGTTGTATAGACATCCATAGTACATCACATGGAGCTCTTTGGTGCTCACAGCGTTGACAGTTCCAAACAAATTTTCGAAAAACTACGACTTCGTGCTGACGTCATAAAAAGTTGATTTACTGCCACTCCACATAATGCAAACACCGACAAGTCTTCTCAGTTCAATATCTTTTCAATATTTTTACTCGAATACTTAAAACAAAATGGATTTTGGACAACACTTTGAAAATATTGCCGATACCGGAGATCGACCCCGAGACCTCCTGATAACAAGGCAAGCACATTACCAAACGTTCTACCTCGTCGGTATGATCATCGACAATATAATCATCCGAAGTTCAATATCAGCATTGACACTACATACGTAACATTACTTGGTAGTACGGCGAAAGTACGAATTACGGTTTAGTGGCAAACAAGTCCAATAGTCTGAGAACTCCTGTTCTAAAAGGAAAGTCAACGAAAGCAACTAATGGATTTTATTCAAACGGTTTATGTGTCATATATGCATAAAATTAGCATTAAGATAATAACAGTAACGTGTCTAAAACTTCCTCTAAGGTCCTGTAACCATGCGACGTGCCTCTTTTACAATTACTCCTCCAATAATTTTCTGAATAGAGCAATTTACCTTATGAACACATCTGTCATCAAGAGGGATTTTATTAAATTCTGCTTCGTCCTCCATGATGACTACGGATCATGCCTGGAAAAAAAATATACACCAATTTAATTTTTTTGACAAGAAATTCTGCTTACACTAAATTAACGAGTCCATTAAATACAAATTCATACCGCCTTGCGAGATTTTCGTTCATTTTCTACCATAAAATTTAAACTTCTAAATTATCCAGAAGGTAAAATATGACATCTCTCTGACGCGGTCTCAAACTGAAGTAAGCAAAGCAAGGTGTTCCAATAAGCTTCCATAGAAAGTAAACATGATATGTAAATAGATGTTGTTATACACTGGTATTTACTACTTGCACTTAAATGTCTTAAAAATAAAATTTTATATAGTGTTCATGGAACATTTGCAACTAAGACCTCAGTCACGTCTCAAGGATAAGATCCTTCAGCCAACACACTTCCCAGGAAAATTAGCGACCACGTCCTTTGTTTTGGATACCATCTTGACATTTGCCTGGTGAAACTAACTTTGGAAAATCGCAGAAATTTGAACAGCTGCAGGGCTCAAACCTGCACACTTTCCCCGTGTCGAATCGAAGTTCGCTACCCCAAACATTAGACTACTCAGGGTGTCTACAGAATTCACGACTTTTTCATGCAACAAAAACATTAATTGCTGGGAAAACAGTATTGCCACACACGAACTTACAAAATGTGAGACCCTGGCTAAATGTACTTCTTAACTCATGCTGCTTTAACACTAAAGGTTTATAATCTCAAACATGGTTCAAATGTATGAGAATATTTTTTGCACATTTGGAAAAATTAGCTACTCACTTCTCATACTATTACCATGTCCAGATTCGATACCTTTGCTGAGGCTAGGTTAGGTTGCAAACATGAAAAACAGTACAAGGGCATCAAGTGCTTACAATGGAGCAGGCCTGAGGCAGTTACCCACAAAACACACACTAAAGACAAGGATGGGCAAATCCAGGAACTTGCTACAGCTGCCATTCCGGTATCCGCCTGAAACCCTGGAAACAAATTCAATACAAACTGCCACAGCAGGATTCAACGTAAATGCATCAAACCAAATCCGAAGCCCGCGACCGTAACCACTACTAGACCACGGCGGAAACAGTTAAATACACACACTCAATAAGATGCTTTTACTGTCAAAGCACCCTTGTAATTTAAATACAGGGTGTTAATTTGAAGTTCAAAAACAGCTTTGTGATATTACAATAATTCATCATGTTAGCTGCTTCTGTTAAGCTGAATATACTTCAAAGTTGTTTCTTTCATTATTTTGGATGCGTGGAATGCAGAATGTGATGTAAGTGCAAGGACACGTACGTCCTTCAGCATTTCCTTGCACTATCATCACGGCTTGATTTAGAGTCATAACATTCTACGAGTCAAATATACGGAAAGTAACAACTTTAATGAGTACGAATAGGCCTGCATTCAGAACCAGATTCAAATTCAAGTTTCGGTTCTAGTTCCATATCGCATTCGGTGGGCTAGCCTAACCTACCCTAACCAAGAAAATAATTTTAAAAAAAAAAAGTGTTTAAAAATCTTATCAATGTATGCTGGACTACCCAATACGGAATTTTATCCCAAGTTACTGCCTACCAACAGGAATTTATTACTTTTAACTTGTTACGAATTCCGAAACAAATTATAGAGGTTAACTATAGTAGTGACGCACCAATTTTTAGAAATTTACAGGAGGAATTGAGATAATTGTGTGATGTTTGAGAGTATTAGGGAGGTAAATATTGATGGTGGTAACATTTGAAGTGAATAATTATTAAGTTTTAGTGTGTTTTGAAGATGTTTTAGGACGTACTGCATGTTGTGGCGGAAGGAACTATTTTGCGTAGTTACAGTTGTTGTCATGTGGAAGGCGTTAAGGCAGTGTTGAAATGGCGTGTCTTTGTGGCGATTATGACATTTCTTGCGTTGTTGTTATTGAATCGTACGGAAATGACGAAAGTGCATTTTGAAGGTTATTTAGCAGAGTATTTATGTAAGGAAAGGAAAAGGCCCCGAAACAATTGTACACGACTTTCTAATGGAAATTGGGAGAGTTAACACGCCTGTGTGCTGAAGGTAAGTGTGAATATGTGTCAAAATATATTTTGTAAAGATACATGACCGCACCTAACTTTACCTAACCTCCACGTTCATATGGTTAGTAATTTAAGATAATTTACGAAAAAGGAAAATAAGGAATGTGCGTTTTAAGTGATTTTGGTTTGGTTTTAGTGATTTTAAAATTGGTGCGTCACTACTATAGTAATGCCACTTATGGTATAGTATATTAATAATGTACTCAGTTGAAATGAAGTAGGTTGAACTAACACTGCACTGGACCTAATCAAATACTACCAATCGAAAAGGGGTAGTCATAATTCCAAATCAGCAGAATTGTCATACAAGGGCGTGCAATCATAGGGCCTAATCTGCGAAATTCACTCCATTTCCGTAGTTGAATACTATATATAGAGGATTGCCCCGTCCTATGAGTAGCATTAACAAATATTGTTTTGCGGTGTGCACAAGGGCACAAATGGGCCTTAGTAACATTGAATACATAAACGGTAATGAATTTATGCAATATGAAAAAACTAACCCAATCTGGAGTGGTAATATATCAGTTTGGGGGGGGGGGGTTAGTCATCTACTCCTTTCAAGAGTAACAATGTAGAGGTACCTGTTTCTATTTCACTTGCACAGTGGCATCAACTACGTACTTTTGCTGTAATTTCAGAACTAGAAATCATTTCAATGACTTACCCTTCCATCTTTAGCACTTTTTTTTAAAAAAAGTAAATACATGGAACACATATTTTATGAAATATTCTGAAAATTTTACTGTCAAAAAGAAGTACCGAACGACTGTTGCTGAAAGACATGCTGTGATTATTATTTTTAGTGCAGTTAAACTAGAAACTACAAGCTTTTTAGGAAAACGGCGATGTTTTCCTCCTGAACTTTGAGCATCCAGTAAATTCTTTGTCATTTAAACATCTAAACGAAATTTACCGCATTAACATATACCAGAAACATTACAGCAATAATTTGCTTTTTCCGTTACGCATTTTGATGTTTAACTTCCACTATAATTTATACTTACACTGTATATAGTTCGCGTTAACAAATCGTCCCCTGCTCAACTATATATATAATTCATCACTTAATAATTTTACAAATCCCAATTCAGAAAAACACGATTATAACTTCTTTCCTTCTTCTAACAACACCAGCGCCCCACAATTCGCCTTTGCTTTTGACAAATTTCAAATGCTAACCGCTATGTAACATCCACTAGCATTGGTTGCACTTCCTCGAAACGTCACATCCGCCAGTAAAGGAGAAAGCTCGTAACAAACATAACATTGCGGGTTCTTCCATTAGCAGAAACAATTCCAATCGTTCTGCTGATTAATTCATAAGAGAATAAATATCGCAATTGAAACTATTTAGAATTCAACGTCGATTATAAATGAACATTTTTATTGTATATTTGTGATATCCTTATCATACATAAAAAAAAAATGGTTCTATTTTTCATTAAAAATTAGTTTCTAAAACACGTGTTCTTAGTTCGGTTGTCATTGACAGACACATACGTATACTTTCGCATTTCGCAATTGCTCTTATATATATGGTCAGAGAGAAGCAGGAGGTCGTGATGCAAATGTTAATCACTTTTATTCGTGCTCTAACGGTTGGGAATTTAAGTTACAGTTAGACAACTTTAGACCTTATTTAATCAAATTGGTTATAAATCTAAACTCCTGTATATGACAGCACTAAGGTCGTTCTGACGAATGGGTGAACCTTATGTCCATCAGCCAGGTTTATTATAATCTAAATAATTGTATAATCGATACTTGAATAGACTATGCGTATTCAGACTTTGAATGCGCTGAAATTGACATTTTCAACACTTTTTTTTTTTTTAATTATAAGCCCAGGATAATTTTTATCAAAATTAATACCCGCGGTTTTCCTCACTTTTCGCTGAATTCAATCATTTCTCGTGATATCGTGGCGAAACACTACGGATACACACTGGTGAGACGGTCAGCCAAGAATGATAGAGTATTGTGACCTCCAAATCTTAACGTCCTTCTATCATATTTCAGATCTAAATTGCACTCGCCCGATCCTGCATGCCACAGTAATTGTCAGACTCGAAACCGATCGTGCGGAAAAAGCTGTTGAGAATCTTACGTTGCCATCTCAGAATAAAAAGAAGTTAGACATTATTTTTGTATAGGTTTCTTGTTTTTAGGATTTTTGTTGTTGTTGTTAATATTGCAATATTGAACAATATTAGCAAGAAATGCATCTCTTATCTCTCGTCCATTAGGAATTTGTCAGTTTTAAATAGACAGATCACATGAGATAAATAGCTGGCTGAACGTATTACCATTAATAAAAATCTGAGTACTTAGTTCACCTCGGAAGCAAAATATAATTCTTGTAATCAGGGATTCCGCCAGTATTTTCAATTTGGGGGTGTAAAGGCAAAATCGCGACGGTATAAGTGGAGTTTAGCATAGTTTCTATCGATTTTTTATTAAAAATTTTATAAAGTTGTGGGGGCTGACAACTTCCCACAGGGGATCTGATGGAAACTTGTAATACAACTACGAGAACATAAAATTAGGAAGGAAAAAGGAAATTGCAAATGATTTTTCTTTCAGAAAATTAAAACCACTTTCTTCTACTTGAAAACAGACATTTTAATATTCACAGAAGTCATGAAAAAAAAATCCTGGATTGAATTTGAATTCTATTTATAGCCTTTAGGCATCTCAGTCTCAGGTAAAAAATTTCCTGTGCTTTTGAACTGGTGTTTTAGATTATCAATTCTATTTGAGCAATAATTTATTGAACTTTTAATTGACAATACTGAGCAGCGTGGGATCGTGATAACGTGCTCGCTCCGTAATTGGATCACTCTCAGTGTATTGTCCGTGTAGCCAAGGACGAAAGTAATATGATATTATGACAACACACACATACACGCGCAATAAATTTGCACAACATAACAGAAGAACACAGATGAGTCAAACATTTTTATTTATTTTTGAAATCATGCTCCTTTCGTAACGAAATATCCTTAGGGTAAGTAAAATATGCCGGAAATCATATGCTCAAGCAAAAGGGTAGGAGACATCACACCAAGACTTATCTTTATAGACTGAAAGTTTTGAAATCTTAATACAGTACTTTCATGAAAATAAACCATCTGAATGTGGTGCAAAAATGTTGGGTCTGCCACCCTGATTTTTGTTCGAAGCTGGACGAGAATGACAACTGTAGCCCGTTTGTCAACAAGAGTGACAACTGTAGCTGAATGACAACAGCGGGAAACAGTCCTGGAGCCAAACTACCGAACATGATAGTGAGTATCAACGGGAGGAGCATTTGTCATGTAGATAGTTTTATCTGATTTGAAAGTCGTCTTACTTTGCTTCGTTGTATAGATATATTGTTCCATGATATACCGTAACTTCGAACCCTGTACGTGCCTGCAATCACGGCTGTCCAAACTGAAGAGCCCGCCTCGCATACAACGAAGTTTAGTACAAGCATTGTAGTGAAATTTAAAAGTACAGCTATATACAGTGTTCGATTTGTTGTAAACTTAGAATCCTGAAATAGCGGTTACTTGTAAGTTTTCACCTACTACCTGTTTGGGTAGAAATACAAACATTTTTCCAACCTGGTTGAATTGATATTTGGAATCACGAACTGGTGATGAAATCGTCAGGCAACAGGGAAACTCCTTGGCATATCCCCGATAAATCGAACGCCGGCTATGTACACTGTAACTGAAATGTGAGAAAGACAGAGGTCGAATCTTTTGCTAATATTTCCTACACATATCAAAAAGTGGAATACAGTTTGTCCCTGAAATAAGACTCAGTAGCACACATACGTTGAAAATACGTGGATTAAACGTTATTACCGAAACGTAAATTTAACGTTGTAAATGTACCAAAATGTCCGTCTGTTCGACGGTTTATTCGACGTTCAATAATGGTTGGATGAGAAGAAATATGTTGAAATCAAGAAGAGGTCGTCGATGAAGAAACGGGATCAGTTGAACAAAACAGAGCATGGCTACTGTCTATTAGTATACACATTTATCTGCATTTTGTCCGTTGCTTTCATCATGATATACAGAATTAATTTTCCAACAGAATTATCCAATCGTCTGCTGTGGGGTTTGAAGCTGGAACGTTCCGTACTCGCCGTTGGCAGCTCGACACGCTACCACAGACCACTCTTTTACTATTCCTTTTATGTTGCTAAATGCAGTCACCACAAGTCCAGACTCTTCGTTTTCCCATCATGTAAGAATAAGGATTAAAAATACTTTCCTTCTTTCTTTGTTATGTAAATTTTTCCTTCTTTAACACTTAGATCATCACTGCACTATTAAATTTGTATTTCTCAATAAGTGTAATATGTCACCTTAGAGAAACGCATATATAGAAATCTGCCATAGTTGAAAAGGAAAGTTGAAAACATTAACGCCCTATTACTTACTTACTTACTCTATGGTTGACGGAACTCGCAAGTTCATCCCCACAGTAACAAACGATCGCCATAGAATTCTATCCTGGACAAGATCAAGCCAGTTTTCATCACAAACACCTACTTTTCGAAGATCCCTTCTAATATTGTCCTCCCAACGGCGTCTCGGTCTTCGCAACTGTCTCTTTCCATTCAGCTTTCTGGCAAAGATGGAATATAGTCTTCGTTTTCTCCCATCCGAGCTACATAGCCTACCCATCTTAGTCGTCGCGATTTCATTATTCCTGCAACATCGGGTGAGTCGTACACGTCGAGAACCTCTTAATTATGCAGTCTTCTCCATTCCCCAGTTATCTCGGTCCGTTTTGGCCCGTATATCTTTCTCATAACCTTATTTTCAAACACACGTAATTTATGTTCATCTGTTAGGGTCGTACTAGAAATTTCGAACCGTATTACCAGAAGAATAACAGTTCTGTATATTTTTAATTTCAAATTTCTTGATATTAATCGCGAGGTTAGGAGTTTCTGCGCTGAATAGAAACATGCGTTGCCCTATTAACTAAATAATATGTTCGTTGAAATTAAGCATGGTTCCGAGACTGAGATTGGTCTTGGTCTCGTCTTTAATTCGAGACCAAGACCGAGAACGAGACTAAGGTTCAGGAATCGAGACGAGACGAGACAAAAACCATGACTTATCCCTCGAGACGAGACCGAGACTTACCTCTCGAGAGTCTCGTTTCCATCGAGACTATATGCTTTATTTTTATAAATGTCGATAATATTAATTTAATGCTTTTGTTGATGTTTCATACTAGAAGAAGCCTCGTGACAGTTTCATTCTGATAAATTTTATTTAACATGTTATATTGTAGTTTAACAATATGACTGTAAGTCATATAAGTAGTCAGTTATCAATGCCAAACTATTTTCTGTTGTCTTTCAATAATAATATTAAAGTGTTGGAGATTGATTCGTGGACGGATAAATACAGACATTTATTTTCTTCTGCGAATTTTCATTCCCACGCTTTCTCTCTGCTGATAGTCTTTTACTTATGTTGACACTCTCCCATTTATATCAGCCTCTGATGCCGTAAAGACTGGAAAGCATACGTCAAGAAGCCAAACTATCTAAATTGTAATATAGATCTTTCTTACGCCATTTACTTATTATAGTTTTTTAAAATTGATTATTTTTTTTTAATAATCACCGGTACCTTAGAAAAGATGGAGACAATATAATACGTTGGAAATAAGCATGTCGTAGCTCAGTCGCAGAACACCCCAACTATCTTCGTACCCATGGTAGTTTCTGATTTGAAAGTTATCGACAGACAGACATAACAATTGTCTAAGGATTCCCATCAGTTGTTGAAACCTAACTGTTGTATAAAGTTTCCCTCAGGACCTTTTAGTTTTTGCAGAGGAAATTCTCCACAACCTATCATGTAAATATACCTGTACATTTGAAAAAAAAAAACAGTATTATTTTTATAAAAATCAAGTGAGGCGGAGTGAGCGTTTGAATCTATATGACGTTGGTGAAGTTTGGCCGAGACCTCCCGAACAACTCAACCACCTTCGTAGAACTAGTTCCTGAGTCGAAAATTGTCGACAGGGGGACATAGAGCCGTACATAGTAAAGTTTTTTTTTACCTATTATGCTATGCTTTACTAGGATTGTTGGAATGACATTTTAATCTGATAACACGGCTTATTTGAAATACCAATGTGCTTATTTCTTTTTATAAGATTCGCAATACTCTAATGTATGCATGGACGTGCAGTTGTAATCTATACGGTACCTATGAATCAGTGATTCCGCCTGCCCCCCTTTTGGGGTGTCACCCCTGAAATTCTCTACCCCCTGAACTTAATTGTTTTTTTGGTTCAAAAATCGATAGAAACCATGCAAAACTCCACTTACACCCTCCCAAACTGAAAATCCTCGCGGAATTTCAGTTATGAATTGATTCATTTAATCAGTCAAGAGCAATATTGTAAATTAATTGATTCGTGTGGCAGTGGAGTTCTGTAAATGCTAATTTCAATTTCTTTGTATTTGATTATTTCCTTGTTCAAAAGTTCACAATAAGTAAAATTGTTGTCACGTATTGTAGGCCTTCAGTGTTGAACATTTTGTTCTAAGAATTCTGATGAAACTTTCGCAGAATGTTTAGTATTTCATGTTGTTTCACTGTAATGGAAGAAAAATCAAAGACTTTTCGTATGATTATCTGGATATATTTCGTTTTCAGTTCTACACATGCGCAGAATGAGAAAACGGTTTATTATCGTAGTTGTGCATGCAATGTTGATCAATTTTTGCTGCCACCATTTTGTCAGTTCTTATTTTACTAGAAATGGGAAATATTTTGAGTGAGTGCGAATTCCGAACCCTAATTGACATTTACTTAAATGATTAAAATGTGGCGTAAGTTGTAGGATCAACTTCGACTACAATGTATTATTTTTATTTTTAACGTAACAGTTATTCAGTTAATTTATATATTATTTAGAAATAGCAAAACTTACATGTTACGTATACCAATTTCGCAATTTGTTCTATAACATAGATCCGTTTACATAATAAAGATATTTTCGTGTATCTTTTTTATTGGTATTCAATATATCCTAAATAAAACTCTATATTACTTTAAAATCGTAATGTTTTATCTCTATTTCAGAATATTATTTCTAATCTAGACCCCAAATTAATGTAACAAATTATGTTGATAACATATTAATATTCTTGTTCTTGTACTGAGGTCGATAAGCCTGCGTACCTATTTCAAACAAGTCAAAGGACGGCAACTTTTTAGTCTATCGTCTTTCGAGACGAGACCGTAACCAACGTGTCGAGATCTGACGAGAATGAGGTTTACAATCGAGACCGAGACCAAGACCACGACCGGAATTTTCAGATCGACACGAGACCAAGACTATCCTAAAAAGTTCGAGCTGATGACAGTCTCGTCTCGATACCATCCCTAGTTGAAATATAGTTTAAAATTCAATCTGTTTCAACATGCAAATGATAACATGAGAAATGTAGTTAATTTTATTCCATTCGCTTTTAAGCACAATTTATATGCAATTTACTTGGAAAGGTGATCTAGGGCACAGTTCAATATAATAGAATCTTGTATTTCCAAAACATTAAGAACGATCCTGCCTTTCCTGTTTGTCCTAGCATAGTAAGATACTAGCACAATCCTAAGAACTTTATACAGTAAAACTCCAAATAACGGATCAATTTTATTCTTTTTACAATACTTCAGCGATAATCATACAATCGTTTGGATTTTTACAGTAAAGCTCAACATTTTCCCTCTAACCAGTTTTGTATTTAATTGATACTCACATTCAGAATATAGTTATTTTGTCACGGAAATGGGTAATTTCTCTTTCTATAATGTTATATATTAATAATAGTAATATTATCTGTTTTAATAATTAACTATCTCAACTTAAAATTATTTCGTTCATAGTGTACAGGAGATCACAAAATGTACATACAATCTTGGGAGGAATTTAACTGTTATCAGACAGGATATTCCTTGACCTCATCTTATCATGTTTAAATATTGAGATTATGAGTGTTTATCTACAAGATAAACGCTGATAAGGCAGTAGTTAGAGTGTAAATCTATCGCTAATTCAAGATGGCGGTGGTGGTGACGTCATCCTATACGGTATCTGAGCTCATTGACCTTTGATGTGAGCCCGGTGTCGCCAGATGTGTTGTTCTATGAGTTATGCTGCGTTACCATGTTGTTGCGGCATTGTACCAGAGCGTGTCTTCCTGATCTGATGACGTTATTATAGTATTGTCAAATGTGACTGATGACACATGTGACGTTGCCAGAGGTCGTTGACCTTTAACGTCATCACAGTATCAAAGTGTTGTCAAATGTATTGATGGATTAGTCATGTGGCGTTGCCATGTTGTGAGGTCAGGAGGTCAATAGCCTTCAAGGAGAGTACATAATAGGTTCTCCCGTAACGCTCAGCCAATGGGAGAACGGGCGGGAAAACTTCACTGGTATCCTGGCTTCTGCTGTCAAAGGCCATCGAGGGCTGTTACCGCATGCAGTACAATAACGCGTAGCTGGTTTCTTAATTTGTACTCCATATTGCTCTCACAGTATTTAAAACGTAAAACATAAGCCAGATTGTGTACAGAAGAAATACATTCTCCTTTTCTTTTTACTTTGAGTTATGTAAAAATAAAAAAAAAGTTCATCGACATCAAGAAACGAAACGAGTCTGAGAGATCATTCAAGGGGGAAGAGGTTCAAGTTTTATTTTTTATCTAATCCATTATTCGATGAATCAGAGGGAGGGGGATGAGGGCACTGCTTACGTAACATTCGCTTAAAACATAATTCCGCCAGGATTTAACATAACAGGAATTCCGCCAGGATTTTCAGTCTCTGGGTGTGTAAAATAAAAATTGGGAGGGTGTAAGTAGAGTTTTGCACGGTTTCTATCGATTTTTGCCAGCAAAAATGTTAACATTGGGGGGGTGTTCTCGAAGATTTGGGGGCACACCCACACAGAGGGGATTTAAACTTAGTTGTACAAGGAAATAACAATAAGAAATTTGACAAGTCTTACTTATGCACGCGAGAAGGGGTCTAGTTTCTGCTTATTTTCGCCTACAAGGGGAGATGTAAAATGTGATTACGTATTATTACTATTACTTATATTTCCTGTTGTGTAAAGCAACAACAATTTAGTTATTATAATTAATTTATTGTAATCACATTCTAGATTACCGCATTTCTTATCGTCACTTAATAATTCAAGATTATCTGGAGAGCTATTTTCATTTGAAGAGGACGCAACAATAAGCTGTTCAACAACTTCTTTGTATTCCTTCTTAAAACGTTCCGCTCTTTTGGTTCTTAATGTTTCAGTAGCCAACCCGTTATTGTTCTGATGATGTGCTTCCGGCAATAAATGTAACGATGGAACAGCCTCTTTCTTCAAACGTTTGGGAACAGTGTTTGCCAATCTAGCTTGCATTGCATCTTTCAAATCATCGTTTCTAAAATGTTTACTACAAACTCTTTGATTAGAGGATCGAAGAAGTCTTTCCGGTGGCATTTTTGAACCCAGTTTTTTTTTCTTTAATTTCTTATCTGTGGGAAAACGGAAGAAAGATATATTTTCCTCAGTTCATTTTACCTGTTGCTTTTACATACTACGACACTACAGATTGTTCCCGACATTGTTGACAACATATACGTACAATTAAAAAAAAAATCACTCGCCTAGTGCTCGATTTGTACAATTTCCAGAGGGGAACTTATACATTCAAATCCCAGTCTTGGGGGATATTTCGGAAAACAATCAGGGGAGATTTCCGCAGAGAGTGGGGAAATCCCAACCATCACCCCGCTTCAAATCGAACACTGCACTCGCCTCACCTAAAATATCAATTGATTTAGATCAAAATTAAGAAGTTTTTCACTGAAAGTTGCACATAGTAGTTCAAGTACCGTATTATTCAGTTAACATCCAGGTAACGAATAAACGAAACAAATATAAAACCGCCATTTTAGATGCTCCATTATGAAACAAAATCTGTCTATAAGCGTTCCTAGGTTCGGAATTCAACGGTGATTTAATAAATTATTGATACATCTGTAAACCTGAGAAGACTGGGTTTTTACTTTGTGGGCATCTGCCTGCAAACAACTAGCCTATCCTTATCTACGAGCCGTGCCAGTAAGTGTTCCGACTACCTGATGACGCGTTGGTACCGAACCTGCCATCTGGCGGCAATCTTGAATAACTTTTGACATCATCAATGTTAAATGTGTTTACTGATGAGTCATCCGGCGTTGCCATTTTCTGGTCTCACATGGTGACGGTGACGTCATCAAGCAAACATGACTCAGTTACTTGGGACCTTTGTCTATTGTACTGTTTGAAAGCGGTTCTATGAGGAATTATTAACCTTATATTTGATTATGAGCTAACCTAAAGGAGGTCAAAGGTGTTTGGGAGAACGACACATTGATGCTAATGTAATGAAACAACCGTGGCTGAGTTACTTGATGTTATTGTTTATTGCACTGTTTGATAGTCATTGTATGAAGTACGTTATGTTTGATTATGATCTAACCTAAAGGGGAGGAGGGATAAGGAGAATCATGAGAAAACTGGTACATAGTGATTGTTTACCCCAAAGCTAACATGGTATGAACCAGGAACCTCCACACATCAGAGTTGGACCACTGACTAACTCCTCCGCTCCACTAGTATTACGTCTTGTTCATATTAATAGTTTCAAATAGAAAGAGGAAAAGAAGGAAAGAAAATAATTGTGAGAGAAAAGTCAGTTGAACATATATATCTCCTAATAATGATGCAAAGGAGTATTAATGGAGCTCAAAACCCTTGAATTAAACCGAGTATTTATATCATCAGATTTCATAAGAGACAAGATACGATATTGTCGATATATTGAGATGGATACTACAGAAGATATGAATGTTTAAAGTTAGTGCAAGTGAAAGTCTTCAAGCATATTATAGAAGCAATATTTTCCAAACCCTTCGACTTGGTATCAGACATTTGTGTAATGCTAAGTTCCATACGAGACAGAATACCAATTTTAATAAGGAATAGTAAATCCAAAGTTTATAATCAGCTTAACCTGTCTTTTGCGACAAAGCAATCCACTGAAAACCCTTACAGTCTGTCACAGAAACAATAGCACCACTCGTAGAAAATTCAAACATTGTATGCTGACTATGATTTTTGTTAATTATTTTAAAATATAATGCTTTTATTTACGTGTCAACAACAAGTTTTAAGTTTCAAATGCATCATAGCAGTAATTTGTTTCCTACAATAGTTCATATTAGCTCCACTTGGTGTCTTTGTACGTAATATGCAAATGCTGCAAATTGAGTGTTGTTTTTCTCATTGTTTACGTGAGGGGAAAATTATTGTTTCGCAGTAAGTTGTTCCTGGTTGACTTTAAGCAAGTACAGAATAGTGTTTTGCTTGCATTTACTGACATTATAGGCCGTTTAATTGGTTCTGTACTTCCGTAAAATGCGAAATATGGGGAAAGTGTGTGTGACACAAGTCCACGTAGACAATGAAGAATCATGGGAGTACGCAATGAGGTCTACACAATTAAACTGCCAGAGGATTGCGGGTGCATTATACGGCATTTGGTACAAGAAACGCATGTTCTACGTATACACGACAAAAACAGTGTGGCAGAGAAAAGAAATCAACTGCTCCTATTGATCGTCATATTGCTCGTTCACCATTACCATCTATGGCTTTCAGTTTCAGGATAATTTCAGAAAATTTATCTTCTGTTGCTGGTTACATTAGATGCCTAAAACTGTTGTCAGATTGAATGAAGGAGCGATTAAGAAAACTCCAAGAAAGTAGCCATGTTTACGTGCTTACCACATAACGCCAGAAATGAGTTGCAAGAGGGTACAATGCACGGAGTGTAGAACATGGTTGCATGTGTTATTTTCCTGCGAAGAAAGTTATGATTGTAGGGAACGACATTGAAGTCAAATTACTGATTAGAAAAAGAGAAAACTGGCAGACAGATTGTGTTTCCCCACCAAGTAAATATTCTGAGAGCACAATGATGTGTGGATGCTTCACAACAATAGTCGTGGAACGAATAGAAGTTTGCAATAAAACGATTGATGTAACGCAAATTCTGAATCGAAAATTACTGTCAACAGCTGCCGACTATTTCTCAGGTAGGAATTTGAGTTATTTTATATTTTAAAATGAAAATGCACCATGCCACAGTGCAAGAGATGTCATATACTGGTTTTAAAACATGGGTGCACAAACATTAGTGTGGCCATTGAATTCACTGGATATGAATCAGATTGAGAATCTATAGCGTATTATGTACAGAAAACTTTCTGGAAAGATATTTCATTCAAGAAGACAACTCATTGAGAAACTGGTTCGCATCTGATATCACGATCTAGAGGTACACTGTTGTAAATAGTAAATAGTATGCCCTATAGGTTTGCTGCATTTAAAACACCCCGCGGTGCTCACATAAAATACTGAAATTTTAAATAAAAATATTGTACTTTCAACGTTTATGCTATTCTCTGTATAATTTAATTCCTTTCCTACCGTTTGACTGCCCCAAAGGAACCACAAGTATCATTAAATTACATAATATTTTGGCTTTATCACTCACGACCCATATAAAGAGAACAAGTAGTGCTTAATTTTCGCAATCTTGCAATCAGTTAATACTCTAGAGACATCACAGAACGATTATAAGTTTATTTGTAGTGTGTATTCCAAAGAATCTATTTGAAATAACTATTTTATCTGCAATTATGACAATTTTTCCAAGTGTTGCTATTATTGTGACAGTCTGTATAATGGCTGATTATAAATGGGACAGAATAGACTCCACTTCCCATGACCCACATACCTCCTGGAATACACTCATGTGATACTCAATTGTATAACTATTAGACTAAGAGACTGAAGATTGAAAAATTAAGAATATAGTGATTTTCAAATTATTGTGGTGCCCTTTAAACAAAGCTGTTAGACTTTAACGTAATACTTATGCTATATGGAGTTATATGTCATTTGATGGTTGGGGTTTAAAATCACTTGACTTTACTTAAGAGAATAAACAAATCTTAATATGTAAGTACAGCATCAACTTTAATACCTTGTACGACGTAATGTGATTGAATGATGTATTCAATACATTTCGGAGTCGATTCAATTTTGACTTGGTCCGATACAGTTGCACCACCAATCTGGAAAATAGCTATCAGCGACTACTTTCTTAGGTGCAGCAGAAGACTGTGTGTTAACAAATATTGAGGAATAGATACTGTGCTCTAGTATAGCTTGTGAACAATGCTTTACGAATACATTAATTGAATCCATGTTAACGAATATAGAGAGATTATATAAAGAAATTATTGAAGTACATATGCTGGAACAAACCCCGTTTCTTTGTGAGGTAATGTATCAAACATTTACTGAAACCCATAGTGATTTTACTTAATGGTTGCGTAATTTTTCAAAACCTATAAGAAGATTGTAACAAACTCTGGTTCTAAAGAGCGAATATGGTTAATCTTATGCTTGAAAATGCATTACATGGATGAACTTCTCGTAACAAGTATTATCAGCTTTTGTAATTTGAATATACACTACAACATTTATTTGCTTCATTCCGATGTAGAGATAAAACAGGAAACTGTAGTACAAAGAAACTTTTATTGTACGTTTTATATAAATACAGTATCATATCTTGTACAATGATATTACAAAATAATTATTACTATTACAATGATTATTAACAAAACTTTACTGAACATTGAAGATATTAAAAAAACGTGATTCATAAGTTGTATAAAAATTTCATGAAGTGATTGTTTAAGAACAAGTTTAGTTTTCAGTTTTGCACAGACTTATTCCCGTTTTGTTTTTAGTTTTATAAAAAAATCCCGTTTATTATTCTTAGTTTTACAAAATGCTTTTCCCGTTCTTGTTTTTAATTTTACAGAAAGTTATTTATAATTGTTTTAGTTTCACAAAGAAGTTTCTCCGATTTTGTTTTAGTTTTACAGAAAGTTTTTTTTTGTTTCCGTTTTTAGTTTTACAAATGGTTTTTGTTTTTGTTTTCAGTTTTACAGATAGTTTTTTTTCTGTTTCAGTTTTTAGTTTTACAAAAGTTTTCTGTTTTTGGTAACGATTTTTTTGTTTTAGTTTTTCAAATTTGTTTTCCGTTTCCGTCTGCAGTCTTACAAAAACAATTTTATGATGTTACAATTGTTTTCTAATTTTTAAAATGCATATTTTTTTTCTTAACAAAATAAAATTGTATGTTGTAGCTTTACAAATGTAACACCTTACATTTCATACGTGCACACATTTTTTGTTTTTCCATCGTTAACATTATTTTCTGCAATATCCAAAGGGAAGAGTGCCGTACTATTCTTTGTTTGACGATTTAAGTTTCCGTCACTGATTGTTGACCTTTTGGTGTGTTTTGTCTGACCTTTTAAAATGATTTTATAACCTTAATTGCGTAATACATTGTTTGGACTAAAGATTTGTGGGCTATCATACTTTTGAGTGACTAAATTATAAAAGTTGTTAAAATCTATTACTTGTCTTCCACGATATTTTAAATTTATGTCTCCAATTTTGTAAACGTACTCCATTTCACCTGTAACTAGATTCTATATACCGTACGTATAATCTTTTTCACCCCAACCAATAAAGATTTGCATCTCCGTCTTTTATTTTATTGGTTAATTGTTCAAGGTAATTTCTACTGGTTCATCTCGTTTCTCCACATAAATAACCGAGAAAGTATCACAATATAATAGACGTTCCATACCAACAGTGATACATATAATCTAACCCTAGCCCAAGAGGATATGCAGGCAGCTACACCCATGTAGGTAAAGGCATGAGGAGAGTTTTTATTTTCCAAGTCCTTAAGAGGATCTTCCACTTTCTGTCCTCCCTAGAAAGTATAGGTTGTTGTTTATGGACACAAAATTGTTACCGAATATCATTAGTTTCTAAGAAACTGGATATCTTTAAGAGGAAAGAAAATTTTACAAGATTTTTAAGAGGTTTATGAACGGGCTGAAATACTTAGAACTTACATTTGTCTCCTAGTTTTTCAGAAATACATTATTGAAGAATAAGTAAAATGATTTTCTTTTCTACAAATTACAATATGTCTAACTTTAGAACCAATTATGATAAAATGTTCAACTTTATTTTATTCCTGGTAAAGATATGATTATAACAATTTTACTTGCAATCATATCTGATACACCAATAAAACACACTATTTTTATATAGCTACTCCAGTCCACCTGTAAAAGGTTTGACGAGGTTAAGCCACGCCCCACTCTAGGCCTGACAGTGGAAGGAGTGGGGTTGGGTTGGAGTAGTGAATATGAATATGAGTACACGTCTTGAATGAAACAGGTTCTAAACCGGTTTCTGAGAATTCCTGGGGAAAATTACAAATTCTGTATAATTTGTGTTCTTCCTCAATGGTTTCAGGCGACAAATGGCGAACAGGTGGGCAATGGCGGACACGTCTTAAGGCTGTACAAGTAGGGAATTGAAATGACGTCTTCTGTAATATGTGCTGTTAATTTGGACCCAGCTAAGTATTTTGATATAAGTGTGGAGGTGACGACATACGGTTTTAAAAACTCAGTTTTTGTAGGTTAGTTTTGAAACAACTTACAAATATTAATGTCCAAATTGTAAAGCAGACTCTGAAGTTTATTTCAGCTATCTTGTTTTCTAAATTTGGTCAAATAGTTTTTGTGGAATCTTGTTAGAAGCTTAGGTGTTAACCATTCACAGTCCTTCATTTAAGAAAACTAAAGAATAGTCACCTACAGTTTGTTTTATAATGATTTTTTATTATCATTACAATTTGTGTATGAATTTTCGGCCATCAATTCGAAGGTAAGGAGTCTTTTGTTTTAACAAGTGTCGCTAAATATAATTTGAGTTCAGTGACGCGAACGTCTGTAAAGTACATAATAGTGTGTTTTCAATAGGCGTAGATCAATTGTCCAAGACTTCATTCATTGACTGAACACTGCTGTTGCATGACCCTGGGTGTTGCTCTAACGTAGCCGACACCATTTCAGCGTTCGTTTGGTGGCTTGTGTCTTTGATAGATAAAGTAAAGAAATAGTGTTTATTTTTTGGGTGGGGTAGATGTGCAGTTTATGAGATTGTATCTGGGAGAATGTAAACGAGTAACTGTGAAGGTGAGGTAATATCTAAAAGCGTTGACATTGATTATTTGTGAGCAAGAAGTTTGGATTGGAGCATGAAGTACTTAGTCATGGACAGTGCAAACTGACAATAACCAACATAGACCAGCTGCATTGCATAGTATAGATCTAAGCAGTCAACAACAAATAGTAAGAATTAAAGTTTTGATTTGCCTACAAAGGGTGAACTAATGAAACAAGTAGTGCACAACCAATTTCCGAAACAAAACAGTATGCCTTGGTTTCGTGTGTTCTGTATAAACACTATAGACCCTACATGAATGACTCGAGTACTCTGTTGCAAAATATGCGTCATTTTGATATGCCTGTATGAACTGTAACCGTTTCGGATCAAAAATCAACATTCACAGAAAACGGATATCGAAACTGGAACAATATTCTAGAGTGTGGCTGTATGTTTCTAAGACATAAGAAAATAAAACCACATATTGGAAGCCATAAAAATTTAAAAAAAAATAAACTCATGCTTGTCCGAGTTCATCTGTTTCAACTATGGTTAATGAAATTGTACTGGAAAAGTATCGGTATTACATTAAATCTGTGGTGGAAGTTATTCCGTTTTTACCCATAAAATAACTAGCTTATGTGGAGAGTATGCCGATGAAGAACATACTGAAAGAGTTTTGTCTGTGAAACTGTTTGTGTACATTTCCAGAAAAAAAGATAAAACACTCGCCGAATGCGCTTCTGTCATTGCGAAAAAAAACGCAATACGCCTTTTTTCTGAAGTAGAGAATGATATTATCAAAATCCTGGCAGAAATTGTTCGACAAAGTGTTGCAGATGACATTAAAAGTGAGGATGTCACATGGTTTACGTTTTTAGAGGGTGGCACTCAAAATAAGAATAATACTGAAAATGTTGCGATTGTGGCCAGCTATGTGAAAGATAGTCACTTAAATGAGTCTTTGCTTCAAGTAATAATAGTGCGAGAAATGATCCGTGCAAACCGTCGTCTCATTGTACGTGAAATTGTTGCTCAATTAAACAGGCTCGTATCACACGATTTTGACGGCAAAATACATGATACCTGTTATCAGTCACACTCCCCTGATTCAAGTTGAAAGAAATCAACCCTAAAAGTTTACAGATTTCAAACAAACAAAAAAAACGGAAATCGTTACTGTACACCCCAGCCCATTCCAAAACTTGAGTTCCGACAGCCTTTCTGAAACTCAAGAAAGATTGGACGCTGTGTGTGTACAGTGGAGGAAATACTTTGAAGGAGAGAGGTTCGGCTAAGTGTTGAGAATTATAATTTTCTCAATTTTTTTTTAAAGTTCGGTTTCTTTTTGAACATTTCTTGTATCAAGATTTCTATATGGCATAGCAAAGGACTTTTGGCGGAGAGGACATTGCAAAGAGCGTGGGAATAAAATCAGTCATGTTTTCTTTACAGTTTCGTTTCTGTCTTGTTTTCTGCAGAGTAACTACATCCAGCTAATGCAATTTTGCAGACTTGTTAATCCAGGCCCGTTGCCAAGGTGGGGCCAGTACGGGTGGTGCCCGTCCTGGAATAACTTTTGCCCGTACTAGCGTGTTTTTTTTTTATATATATAATGTTGACATACAACATTTCCCTCAACAAGTATGGATTCACAATTTTCATCAAAAATAATTCTGGAGCGATAAAAAAAAGTTTGCATTGTACATACAGTCTGTAGTAAGAAAATAAAAAATATCTATCGTTTCTTTCATAGTGATTTTCTAATTATCATAACAATTAGTGCATGAATTTACGAACACAATTCGAAGGAAAAGAGACATTTGTTTTAGCAAGTGTCACCAACTATCGTTTCAGTTAAGAACTGTTAAAAGCATTCACAGAAAATTTATATCGAAACTGGAACAATGCTCTGGACCAGACATGGCCAACAGCGGGCCCAAGGCCTGATGCAGCCAGTAATGTAACTGTGCAGCACGCGGCTGGATAAAATATTATATGAAATTGTGGTATGTTATCAATTTTAATTTAACAACTTACAATCAAGTAATTTATATTGTTCTCCTTGATGTAAAATGATTTAACAAAGATAGTAATTGGGTAAGTACAAAACTTCTATCCGTTTTGGACTGATCAAAAAGTTACAAAAAGGCCTCAAATAAAGATTAAAATCGTACCAGTTTTGACATGTCACAGGTTAGCGGGGTACTGACCTCACAGATTGATGAGTACTGAGACTTCAATTAAATAATGACATCACAATCTTTGAAAACGTATCACTCATCAATGGACAAGATCTCGAGACTGTTGTCCATTGTATTTCATGATGATTTGTAAGTTCTAGTGCGCTATCAGTTTTGGTAGTGCTCTTAGTTTTGAAATATTTAGAAAAATGTTAAAAAGTGGGGGCGAGCCGAAGCAAAATTCGACAAACAATTGGAGACAATAATGTTAACAATTACCCTGTCTGTTCAATCTATGGAAATACTACATTTTATGTCAAATAGCCTCTCTCTCATAAAACATTGTCTACTTTGCTTATACAGATGAACAACCAGGAAAAGGAACAAATAATAGTTATTTCTAGAATTATTTAAAACCCAAAGTATCTTTTCGGGATGTCAAAACCGGACTATCTACAACTTATTTTGTACGACAAACTAAAGAACGCGCTTCGTCAATGCGTGAAGGATCCAACTGGATATTACGACCAACAAAGAAAGGAGTTAAGAGAATATTTTGCGATGCTACCTCTTACAGTTCGCGAAGAAATTTTGTACTTAGGACTCTGTCCATACTTTGAATACCCTCAACCCATCGAGGATGAAAATTCTTCCGAGATTATTCTATTTTTCCTTGAAGTGCTGTTTTCCCCTAATATGAATATCAGTCTAAGATGTATTATTGAAGAGGATTATTTCGAGAAAATTCTACAATGTCTTCTTGCAAAAGGAAAAGGAATTAAATATTTGGAATTTCACGACGAACCAGTGTCTTTAGATCCTTTAAGACAAAGTGAATTCCTGTCTATGGTTGCTGTGTTAATTACAAATAATTGTACAACATTAGTGAAAATAGAACTCGGTGCTAATTGCTCAGATTACGTACTCCGCGAAATAGGACAGAACTGCCAGAATCTACAGTTTCTAAACATTTCAGAATCTGAAGTCACCGACAAGGGCATTCAAGAACTTGTAGTGATTTTTAAATGTGGAACCGTAGGAGAAATGAAAAATGAAGAAATTGTTGAAGAAGCTTTATTGCTGCCAGAAAGAAATTTAATTCCGTGTACTTTCTCAAATTCCATTTACCATAAATGTTGTTTCCGCGGCTGCAGAACTAAATTGTGTCATACGTTAAAATTTATATCCTTGGGCGAAATTAACATCAGTGTAAAAGCCTTAGATTTAGTATTCAAAAGTGTGACGGGTTTAGTGAATGTGGAACTTTCTTTGGATAAATTTCTAGACAAATTATTCGAGAACTATAATCAGAATCCCGCAGAATTTGAGATACCAGTTTGGAAAATGTGTTCTATGTGCTTATATTCACTAAACACTTCGCGTTTACATATGTTAAACATGTTATCTAGTACGAATACTGATTTATCCAGTTTGGTGATTTACAATTTTATGCAATCAAATGAATATCCAGCTTCTGAAGACGTTACAAACTATTTTAAAGTCTACGGAAAGAAATTAACAGAACTTGTACTGAATATGGATTACGCTGAGTTTGAACTATCGTTTTTCTTAAGACATTGCCCGAATCTGATCTCATTAGATCTTGATGTCTATAGACTTACTTGGGGTGGTGATAAAACACCTATTCAATCACCAAACCTGAAAACCGCCACGTTATCTGTATATGTAAATCCACAGGCTGTGGTGTTGTTTCTGAAAAGCGCCAGTGCATTGGAGGAAGTTAAAATTGCTTATATTGGTGACGACGGGAATAATAATGCTGATGGAAACTTTTTATTAGCACTCTGCAATACAAAAATATCAGAAAAATTAACAAAATTTTACATTTGGCATGGTGAAACCTTAAGGAACCCTCTCCATGTAGCAACATTTTGGCAATATCATCCACACGTAACAACTATTGGTAATGTGAGTTACAGAGTCGAAGCTCTTGGTATGGGGAATGGCATAAAGCTGAGACTGAATTAAAATCAAACCTATTTGGCATATTGTAAATATGTTATCTCAATTTAAACACACAATCTGCTCCTAGTGTCTTTTGAAATTACATAAAATAATAATATAATAAGATATTTCCTCGAAAAGTATGTGGATATAATTTTTGCTCTTACTAACAAGAGATTAAGATGCGTAAATATACTTTGATTTGGCACATTTAACCATGCTCATTTGTCTTTCAGAACGTTACATGAGTGCGAAATAAGCTGTCCATTTTACGTGTACTTATATTGGAGGGTCCCGGTGGTTGTCTCTTAAATATGCTTGAAACGTAATGCATACGATACAACATGATGACATGTAGGTCATCAAAATTTAAGATGCTATGGAGTTAGGGATTCCCTCTGAATTTCACGAAAGTAGTTCTCTTGAATGTGTCTAACAGGCAGCCCCTTTCACTAAATATTTATTATCTGTTTTCCATTCCCTTAAGAACTTATAAAAATATAATTTTAATTTCTTTAATTTTGTTGACCATAGATTAAGAAATTATACTATGGTAACAGTGCTTCGTGCTTTTTTATATTAACTTAACCTTTAGATGCCAGCCATTGTTCTTATGAAAATTGTAGACATTTACTTTCATAGTTTGAGTCACGGTTCTAATTATGATATAGCTATGATTGAAAGCTAGTTGGAAAGCCCATAGATTCTAGATTCCAACAAGGTAACATTTATGCGCGTTGTAATAATCTTTTTATTTATGAAAGAATAGATCCGGGTGGAAACGGCAGAGGAAAGGAACTAAGAGGAAGTAAGGCTTGACTGGTAGAGAGAGTGAACAAGCACTTACGGTCTTGCCAACTTTCCCACCCACTCTCACACACACTCTCTCTCTTCCTCAGTCTGTGTGTCCCCTTTCTTGTTTGTGAGTGTGGCAAAATGATAATTCCTTTCAATCGTGTTTTCGAGACAAAATGTATTGTGCGTTGTTATTAGTTTCCAGGAAAGTCCGGAATTTGAGGGTTGTGACCGGAAAGAGATAATAAGACCCGAATTTCATTAAAAAAAAGTGCGATATAGTTTAACTTAATATGGACATTTTAAGTAAATTTTATATTTGTTTTACTGTTGTGCTCTTGGGTGTTCATAATCAATGATGAATTAATTAATAATAGCTTAGTTATAATAACTTAAATCATAACAAGTAAGTTTAAATGGCTTAGCAGCCGGAAATTAAATTAAAATTGGTGCTATTTTTGAATTTCCAAAGAGGAAGTAATTTTTAATAAAACGCAACTTTTAGATAAATTTATGCCTGAATACTTTTTTCATTGGTTGACACTCAAACCATCCTCAAAAAAGAAGGGGGAGGTCTTTAGATCTCGGTAAGACCTGTCCCGAATTTTGACTGAGAAAGTATGATCACCATACTTATAATAGAGTTCATGTCAGCTCTCGTCTTATCTGCTCTTTTTCTCTGAATTTGTGCTCGCCGATGTATTTTATGTCAGACCCATGGGCCGCGATTATTGGGGACGAGAAGGGGCAGTTGTCCCCGACTTTTTCCAACCATTCGACTAGTGAAAATAGAATATAGAAATTGTGCATTGAAAAGCGTAAAGGGAAAAGGGGGAATTGCTCCGTGATGCTCGAGTAATTTGTCATCCACTGACTATACTAGCACAAAAAAAAGTCAACTTATTAAGAGTTCATGTCATTATTTTATTGATTATTATGAGATGCTACACAATTAATCTTTTCAAGCTTGTTCAGTTCCAGTAGTTGCATAATTCTACAAGTTGAGAACTGTCACAAAGTAAAGTTCGTATGTGAGAAAGTTGACATTTGCTGCTGGTCATTTGTTGAATGTGAATTGTTATTTATGGCCTTTAGGCATCCTTGGCTTGGTCTGGGATAGAGTAGGGGAAAGGATGTGACGAGGAGTTGGCCAGGACCTAATTGAAAGGAAACATTCGAAGCGTTTGCCTGTATGACTGAGGAAAAAATCATGCTTGTGTCTGGTGTGTTAAGCATACTATAATCTGAGCATTCATGCAGATTCTGTTTCAATACAGAGTTTGGAAAACAAACCATTGGTTAATGGAAATGCAAAAAGAAAAGTGGGCCAATGTAGAGACCTCGAATCGAAGCCGGGTCCTCCAGTTGCACGTTGTATGCCAGCAGGGACGAATTGTGGGGGGTCCGGATCCCCCCCAAACTCAGAGTTTTATCGAAAAATAGCATAACTGCAAGCATATACCCAGACACCTTAGACCCCTCGGTAGCCCTTGGACCGCTCCCAAAACCAACTTCTAGTTACGTGCCTGTATACCAGTGGTTCTGCCATTGAACTGTCGCCGAAACAACCGATTTCTCTTACGTATTGGATATTCCTTTGACCTGGAATTTCAGAAGAATTACTCCATTAAAATCTTCAAATAGAGGGGAGAGACTTGGCATTATATATCAGCAATGATTGAATGGTTCTGATGAGGTCACAGGAATATCAAATATGCAGAGTCGTTGGGACGATAAGTTAATGATAGGACATCGGTCACCTGGCATGCAATTGTGGACCCGGATTCGATTTACGGTCACTGCAGTGACTGGCGTATCTCTTCATTTTCAACATGTTACTATATAAAGGTAATTAGTGTGAGGAAGTAAATTGTTTAGTATTATCTTCAATGAGATTCTACAGTATATTAAATGTATATTTATAAATTTATTTATTTATAAATATGTTTAATATTTTTGTGTACCCCCGTTTCTTGTTAAATGTATAATTATTATGAACAGTTGTCCATGTACAACTATATTAATTTCTTCTGACAGAATCGTGTTTTCTATATATTAAGTGCTAGTACTCTGTAGTTTCTTTAAGTAAATAATGTTATTTATTTGACAATAACATGGTACAAATCAAAATATAGTTTATTAAATTAGGGCCCGGATACTAATGTGCTTAATTATGTAATTATGTGTTCAAAAATGTAAAAAAATATGGGCTTAAAATATGTGTTTACTACAAACAAAAAGTGACAATTTATATTTAAAAACTACCGCACTAATTACACAAAATAATACACTACGTACAGTAATTAGTGTTATACGAAATACAGTACTGTCAATTAGTAATATTCATATGCTCTTAGGTGAGAAAATAGTGTACAAGAATATCCTGTTATTTATGCAATCTCACTTTTGAAAACCCCACTAGAAGGTCATACATATTTTACACTGATAACAAATATCCAAAGGTTAACTTCCTCCTCCACTTCTGACCGGTAACCGCTGCCCATGGTCAGACCTGTGATGGCTGTTGACCGTAGATACGAGAACACTTACGCTTCAATATATTGTCCACTTTTAGAGCGAGGTATTGGCTTTAGATATAATTGAAAGTATGATTCGGCACTCGACTAGTGAAACTGAGTGAGAATTTGAAGTTATTTATGGTCTTTTTGCAAGTTTGGCTCAGGCCGAATAGGATAGGGTAGAGGATATTGGAAAGAAGTAGGACAAGGTCTAATTTAAAGGTACCATCTCGGCAATTGACTAGTGTGTTGAGGAAAAGCCATGGAAAACTCTGTCAGGATGGGCGGTCTCTAGGATTGTTCCCAGAACCTTCCAATTGCTAAGACAGCAGCACTATACCAATTATGCTACAGTCGTTCGGTAGGTGAAACTGAGAAATGCTATTGGGAACATCAGACAGATTGGTATATCTCCGAATTTTAAACCATTAGTCTCCGATGGTGTAAAGCTATAATTACGTGTGGGGGGAGGGGGTAAGCAGAGTTTTGAAGCTTTCTATAGATTTTTAAAAGTATAAACATTTTAAAGTTGGGGAGGAGTGCTCAAGAATTTAGAGGGATGACTGGCAGAATCCCTGAACAAGGAATATTCTAGGAATACTTCCCCACACAAACAGGGAATATACCTGTTTTGTATGGTCGTACTTCCCCAGTTCCTTTCTGAAGTAATTAGATCTCGGGGGTTATCTTTTTTCTTGTAATATGTCATAGGCAAACCCACGTTAAAAGAAGAAAATGTTGAACCAATGTCCTCCCTTAAAACATGAAACTTTGCATTTTGCCAGAGGAGGGATTGATTTCATTGTTTTCACTTTGCATATGAATGGTCTTTGAATTCATTAAGCATGACTAAGCATCCAATGGAGCGACTTTCCCTTCTCTTTCGTAGGCGCGCAAAACGGAAGATAGAGATCTATACTTTCCCTATTACTAGTATAGTAATAGAATAATAAGAAATATTTGGGATAAAACGGAATTTTTTTAAACTGCATAAGGTTGCAACACTGGCAATTACCATACGTCGACAAAAATTCGTTAACGTAAACCTTATACATTACTCTAAAACATATCCAATTATGATTAGACACATCGGTGCAAAACAAGAGAGAAAAATTGAATACCCTATACAATACTTCTGGAGGAACTTGTAGCAGGGTTTCGAAGAGAGAAAATTGACCTACACAAGTGGGTGGAAATTTAAAAATAAATAAATAAATAGAACCAGGAATGTACATACAAATAAAGCACTTGTTTCATATAAAAATAACATTGCTTTTGAAATAAAGTCTCAAACGTTTACAACCCATAACAGCCAGTGCACCGTAAGCCTCTTAGTTACGATATGGCTGATGTTTCGATCTGACTATACGAAATCCAAAAGTGGTCATTTATTGATACCTTTACCCTACGAACAATATTTAAACACTCAAAAGTGTAACAACAACAATAGTTTAGGTTGCCTGTTGGAATATTGTCATTTCCATTGTCAAAGTTGTGGAGCAATTTCACTTCAGCCTTCAATTCAGCAGTTAGACCTTGACTTGAATCTTTTCTCTATGGCCTTCAAATCTTTACAAACGGGGGTATAGGGGGGCATGCCCCCCAAATGAAAATGGGAATAATACTGTATATATTCTTTCAGACACTTCATACACGATACCTGTGGGTCAGTCCCTGTGAAATCGTCGAGCTTGGCTGCTCGATCCCTTTCAAAAAATATTTTGAACATATTTATATCTCTAATATAATAATAGTTCAAAACGAGTTTTATTTTATTTTTACGCCAATCTATTAATTAATGGCAACCATTTTTGTATTACGGCGCATGACAGAATTTGTGATAGCAGACTTTTACAGAAAATGTAGTATATGCGAACTCGTTTATCATAGGAAATTCAAACACAAAATATTCTTTCCTTTAAAATCCGCTTGATAATTTTAGTCCTCTGCATGAAAAACCTAAAATGTGATCGAACTGGTCAAAATGGTATCCAAATATGATTGTTGAAATAGAAACAGTTCCGGTTTTCAGGACTCTTTATCGCCCGGAAGAGATTTAATATCAAATTTCATTTTTGTGTACTATTAACATATTAAAGTATGTTGAAGATTGATGTATGATTCCTTAATTTTTTATGAACTTTTGAAAATCCAAAAGTTTTGAATTAAATGAATGATAATGGAAAAGTTGGTTGAAGAAATTCTATGCATAAAAAAATATGACTTCATCGAATATGACCACCTAGCCTATCCAGTCGCCAGGTGACTATTTTCTCTGCGGTTACCTAAAAAGGAAAGGTTTCATAAAGAAACCTCGCACTACACATGAACTGAAGGAATTTGTGGAGAAATAGCTGCAATTTTACGATATATGGTGCCAATGTGCTGTCCGGAATTTTACTGACAGGTTGCGAGAGTGCGTTCGCAAGAACAATGGTCATTTGGATGACACCATTTTGAAAGCGTAGACTTAGTTCATTATGATTCGTAAATGCCATATAATTCTCTGTAAGTTAAAAAAAAAATGTTTAGTTTCAAATTACAACCTTGTACTATGATTTTTAGTTTCAATGCGACCTTTACAAGATCGCCCACCGTTAGTGAAATGACAATTACGATACAATAAGTATTTCTATGAATTTTCTATTTTTCAGCTACTTTTCCTTTTGGATACGAATAACTTTTTTTTTTATTTAACAGTACTTCAACAAGCTTATCTCCTTGAAAACTACGCAATAAAATAATTCTTTGATCTGAGCAAGATTTATTCCATACAACCTAAATTGAGGCATGCGCGAACAAAAGTCTATGTTCCATGTTAAAATATAGCACGACTTGTTCGCGCATACGCCTCAATTCTGTGTTTTTACAAAATTATTTTCACCCGCAGTAGACCCGTGTTCTATGTCGTAACTTTTATTTAAATAATTAAATTACTGCTTGTTAATTGGTGGTGCGCACATTTAGGATACTGACTTAGTAATATATGTATTGATTATGATGATGGGTATTCTTCCCGAAGATAGTCTATGACCCGAAGGTCCGTGATCACAGTGAACCACTGGTGGTTTACGATTGCCTTGCATTGGATTAAGATGTCGTAAGGACAGGACCTACAGTTTACACTTGACTCCTATCCACTTGTGTCCCCCACAATAGGCACGTACCTTGAAGTTGGTTTCGGGAGGGGGTTCTAGCGCCTTCGAGGGGGCTCTAGCGCCTTCGAGGGGGTTGTCCGAGATCTGTCTGAGTGTGAAATTTACGTAAAATGCATATAATTTTGCCAAAAATTATACTAATTTTAACAAAAAATCTTAATTTCAGGGGAGGTCCGGCCCCCCCTCCCTGGGTACGTCCCTACCCCATAGCGTATCGATACCGAACCAGGATCGATACGCTCAAGGCACGAACGTTGCCACTCACCTCCGAAACTGAATAATGCCCTCCGGAGGAAAG
This sequence comes from Lepisma saccharinum, assembly GCA_022664845.1. Classification (NCBI taxonomy): domain Eukaryota; kingdom Metazoa; phylum Arthropoda; class Insecta; order Zygentoma; family Lepismatidae; genus Lepisma; species Lepisma saccharinum. The sequence continues at coordinate 52,355 of JAGDQP010001605.1, forward strand.
TACTTAAACACTGGGCATTAACGTTGCATGGCTTTTATTAAAGCCAAAATCAAGAAAATAAAATTACTGTTTTCTACCTAGTCTACCGTTTCCAACTTGGCTACACTCTTCCTGCAATCTATATTTAAGCAAAAAGTGTTGCAATAAGACTGATAACATGTTACTATTATATCTGCTCTGAAATAGTTTCTATCAAATTTCATAATTTACAGACTGAATAAAAACTCTCCAGCACTTTATCGTCGTACGATGACGTACAGATAAAAACTAGAAGCTAGATTGATAGCGCTTGGTCTGCTCTTGACCTCCATGACGTGAAAGGTTAAAGTTGATGTTGTAAGATATATAATTTCATCAGTTGTCTCGAAAACCGAACTGTGAAAGAAGGCATACGTGTGTCTGTAGCTGGGTATTGCACTTGGCGAGCAGTAAAAAATAGAGCTGGAAATCTGGTAAGGTAATATAAAGTATTTGATACTATTTATGGTTTAGAGCATATAGTTTTAGAGCGATATATTTAATTAAGTTGGATATCTTTTGCAAAAATTGGTGTTAGCAACCAAATGAGTTTCTTGTCTCTGTGATGACGTCAAACGGTGAGGACATTTTCCGCGGAGAGGGGAATGATAGAGGGGTGGAGTCTACAAACTATCCCAGCATTCGCCTAATGGGACTGACTGTGAGAGGCAAGGACGTACACAGAATGGGAGCGGGCTTCTGGGGGTCAGGACCACCCCAAAATTAATATTTTTTTTGTGAAACTAGTATCGTTTTTTGGCAAAACTATATGCAGTTTACGTAAATTTCACACCCAGACAAACCTCGGACTCCCCCCAAAATCCAACTTCTGGGTTGAGAGGTGAGAGGAAAATTCTGTGGAAACTGTCAGCTTATTATTCCGAATTAATACGTAGTTAGAGACCGTGCCATGAGGTGACCGACCACGCTCCTTATGTGACCTTAGTTAAACTAAGGTCACAAAAATCTTATTTGAATCAGGCCTCAGATGTAAGGCATGTTTGTCTTCAGATGTTAACTTTGCAGTTTATTAAATTCAAATATAATCGAGATCAGTAGTTTTAGGCTACAAATTAAAGTTTACCCAAGGTTTCGAGCATGAAGCCTTAACATTTGATTTATGTTCAATTAAATGTACCCAATGCAGTGATTCTTAAGAAAGATTTCGTTCGAGGTGGGCTCATGGGGGAAAGGAAGGGCTCACGAAAATTATAAATGATGTATATTGATTCCAATGTACTAAAATATAAAATAATAATGTTACTTAACAATATGGTGTACTCGTACTTCCTTATAGTTAACCTCAAAATAACACGAAAAATATTTATATAATATGCTATTATAGGCCTATACGTATTTCAGTACACGTATGAGTAATACCAGTGTTGAGACTAATTCTTCCGGGGGAGCAATTGTAAACCACCGGGGGTCAAAACCACCCCGAAAGCATGCTTGAAAGAAACAGTAAATGTATGTACGAAATGTGTCAGGGAGTACGAGAGGGTGATGTTGAGAGCAGAGACGAATTGTCAACTGGCATGTCGTAAGTACAGCCTAAGAATAATCTTCCCCATGACCCTTCCCCAGATAGTACCCAAGTTTCTGTCAAGTTTGCATGAGCCTTGATTTTTTCCTTCCGTTGATAAACGTGACGCATCAAGTGAGTTGTAGAGTTGCAAAATTGGGGATCACTAACCTGCCGTATTAAATTGGCAGTAAGTTTGTGTGAGATTATACTAGGAACATATTATAATGTTTCACGATAGTCTGTGTAACTACTATGGTGCAAAACCCTGCAATGCTGGGGGCCGACCCTTCCAAGGGGGACATTCACCCTAGCCTCTCAATGGGCCGAATCGACTTCTGGTCTCGGGTATTCTCTTGCGGGGGAAGGGCATAAATATAGTTACGCCTGTAACAGGGACCGGGGACCGACCGTACTTATGCAGTGCTGATACTTGCATAACCGACTGTACTTGTGTAGTGAGCGAATACTGCACTTCCAGGCCGCGATCTCTCCGTTATTCCTCAATAGCAGGTATTCGCAACTGCCGGATAACACTTGTGAGCTTCCACTATGTGGGAGGCAAATCAAGGTACCTCCTCCAATATTCACCCAGTGGGAGACCGTGGAGACATCTACCAGTCCCGTGGGAGAGAGCGCAATCCCTCCGCCAAGTGTTATATCTATGTGGGAGTCCACAGGCACTGCGATCTCCTCAAGCTCGTGGGAGGATGGGGCTTCCTCCACCAGATAATTCTCACTGACATCCATCTTCGAGATATCAAAAACGTGGTTCTTTATTGATACATGTAACCAATTCCTCCCCAATTGGTTTGGTTCTTTCGTTCTAATGTGACAACCACTGTTTCCCACTACATGGTGTGGGTTAATAAACTACTACAAGACATACTCTTTCACTTACAATAAACTATCTCTTATTAGCAACAATTCATATACATATATATATTGGTACCACCGTCCATTAAATGTCTTTCAGCTGTCTCTTTACAAGTGGTAACATTAATCTGACAGTCGAAATCCATAGCCAAGACAGGGGAGTTATCTTAACACGTGAGAACTACTCCGAACAACATGTAGAAGAATCAGCAAGGGCAGCGTTGGACATCCATGTTTCTTTGGAAAGAAGTGTATCAACTGTGGACAATAGAAGGCTTGTAAGAGTGTGTGGTAAAGATACACGTTCGTTTCGTCAAGTAATTGACAACACGACTCATAGATGGCAGAGCGGCAAGGAGACGTTACTTTCGGGAATATTTCATCTCCCGATATAGTTAGTGATGTTGCAAGTGACATATATTTTTTTATAACTCGAAATCATATTTTATATATGACATAAACTACTGGGTGCACAAAGGTTAAGGGTTATCAATCTAGAAATTAAAAGTTCTCATAAAAGCATGAAATATAATACGGGCCAAATTCATCATCCTTTTCAAGCTACATGGTTTATAATTTGAAGCCGAAATTCATCAATCCAGACATGGAATGTGGTGAAATGGACAGTATTTTCGTTACAGAACGACTTTAATTAGCAGCCTGTACAGAAGTTTTATAGTTACTTTTTCATTACATAAACTTTTCCGACCGCACACAATGATTTTCCAAACGATATTGACCAATGTCAATTGATATTGCGTAATGACGTGTTTAGACAGTGATATTTCTCTGAACTTTATATTTTAATATGCCAAGTTTACTTTGTACGTTTTCTGCTTGAAATACATGTTTCTTAAGTTTTTGCAAATTTCAATAGTATTGAATGTCGAAATATTGTATCACGCCGATATCGATCAATGTTTATTGTGAACGGTAATCGTGATCGATATCCGCGGTATCCTTTTTTTAATATTTCACCGGTATCCTTGTGCCGCTAGAGATATTTCCGTATAAATCAGTGCCGCCAATTTTATATGTTTATTTTTCAGCTTATTGGATATTTGGTAATCTTTGTAATAGTCTAACGTCATACATGAAGCACAGATAGTATGGCACACTGCAAGTTAAACAAAATTGTTCGTTGAAAACGTAGATTTCCACGTTTAACAGCGATAATATTTGCAATTAGTAACATTGCGTTCTGTGCTTCAATATGACGTTTGCCATCATCAAGGAATGCCAAATATTTAATAAACCGACGTAGTTCTATTTATAAAAATAAGCGTAGCGCCAGTTACAAATGGTTATATTAGGCTGGCAACATTTGCAACTTGATAATATCCAACGAGCTCTTGCGTAACGACACTGGAGTGACTGCATAGTGTCAAAAGACGCCAGTGTAAATTCTTAAACTCGTTTGACTACTTTCAGTCTAATCCAATGTGCACCAAATTTTCAATTCTAATTCAATTTTACACGATTCTTATCGTTTTTTAAATTTAAATCTTAATTCCTGAATTATTCATATAATAGTATACCGTACTCTGCATATAATACAAAATACTGCAAATAATATTTACGTTTATTAAGACATAAATAAAAAACGAGCCGCACAGCAATATCAAGCGTAAAAAACTTAGAAACGAAAATTTGCATCATACTGGTTTGAACTTAGAAACGAAAATTTGCATCATACTTGTTTAGACTGGAAGTGGACAAACGAAATTAAGTGTCCCCTCCGCTCTCTACCTTCATGTATTCATGAAATTTTCAATTACAGCAGTCAGTCGAGTATCGCTTTTAAATAGAAGTCATTGGCATCCACCAGGTTGATGGAAATCATCTCTCGAAAATTAAATTTTATGTTAAACCATGTTTCTGATTTATCGGGGATTTTTTTTTTAACCATTAATTGTAGTCGATTTCGATTCCAAGTTGGAAATCTTGTGTCTCGAAAACGAAAACATTTAAAATATATCATTGTTCAGAACATATCACTTATCAAACAAATTGCAAACAACGCACTCGACTAGCGCGTTCATGAAAAGTTGGCCTGATGCAGTTTTTTTATGCGTTGGTGATGTGAACAGTGTCCGTATTTTTAAGTTTTAGAATACAGTAACCCTCCTAATAGGTGCTTGCTTTGTGATAGTAATGTCTAGCAACAATAACAGACTCGGCTTTTCTTAGTGTAAACTTCGGTTCATATTAATCAAATTAATTTTGTCAACTTTGGCTTTAAATAGTATTAGGCCACTTTTTCATGTACGCGCGTGTCTCATTGTTCGCTTGCGTTTTCTACTAGTAACCAATAGGGGAGTCACGTAATTTATTTCTATTGGTCTAGACCAAATGGCAAGCGAAACACGCAGCTTACGCGTACATGAAAAAGCTCCTTTAGACAAAGATTACTGATAGTTTAGAATTGAAGTAAGAACAATAGTTACGTAGTATAGAAAATTTTATACTGGTGTTTCTCATGGCAGACTCCAATCAATTTTTGCGTATATCATTCATGAAATATTATTGGAGTCTGTGCAGTACTTTGTTTTGTAAATTTAAGCGGTTGTGTGTAAACTTTTATAAAAATTCGAAATGATCGAGCCGAAACCACTCTAAAAAAAATATTCACTTGATACGGAATTACCTTATTATGTTGTTTAATATTTTTTTCCGTACACTTGCCCACTAAAATGTTTTAATATTTTACATCGTGAGACTGTTTTTAATGCAAATATTTACATTCATTGTAATTCAGGAAGTGAGATTAAAACATAGGATGAATATTTATTTATAAACATTTTAATTTACATTATATAATGTCAATGTGTATGTTCTTAAGGATTCATTTATTTAATCTTTAAGTTACCGGAATGCTTTGCATGACAACTTCCGAACACATATAAAATGCTTTCTTTTGTGTTGATGTTTATTAATCCACTGGGTACACTTGGGGCTGAATAAGAAAAATAGTCAGTTGACTGACCTTTGCCAGTGCTAGACCAGTATTGATTACATACGAGAAACCTTTTAGTCTGTCAACGTGCATTTTTGAAATATTTTAGTTCCACTTCATTGAATACTATCACGCATTGAAATCGTTCATGACATTTCTTTCCTCAAAGTTTTTCCTTTTATACATTTGAACAATCAAGTTATAAAAACTTAAACGTCTAAGAACTATTGTATCTTCACGAAAGGTGAAAGGAAACAAGTTGTTAAGTTTTTAATATAGTTGAATATTTGTCTAAATATGTGTCCTGAAATAGCTACTGAAAAATACAATTTTGTTTCCATTTACGAATTAAAAGATGCCATACTCATTAACTGAAGTGAATATAATCGTGTAAAAAGAAAGGAAACAATATTTCCCCCTTCCTCTATTCTTCGATGCAAACCGGGACATTTCTACGTCCCGAGAATTATTTTCGGGATACCGGGAAGTAGATCTCGATTCTGGTACGGTCCCGGATTTTCCGGGACGAATAGCAATCCTAATAAAACCTTTTCCATTAAAAAATACATTTCTAAATGTACAATTGGTGGACAAGGGATTTTCCTAAGGAAGTAGGAGACCACCCCGGAGTTCCGTTTTGACCGCCTGTCTGTCGACAACTTTCAACTCAGGAAGTACTAGCCCTGGTGGTTGAGGTATCTTTGGAAAGGTCTTGAGACGAGTTCAATCCCGTATTATTCATCCAAATCGTAGGGGCGGGTTGCGAGTTCCGAAGCCCATATTTTAACTCAAGAATTAGGACTATGAAGGTTTTTCAAATATAATGGAAAGGACTTTGCAAGACTAATACAAAGCCTATTACTCGTCCAGATCACAGGGGCGGGCTCGAAATACCGGGAGAGGAAAATATTCAACTCAGGAACTGTTTGACCTAGGAAAATAGTTGAGGTGTCGTTGCAAAACTTTCGTAGGAATTTTTCCAACGGAAAATTAATAATCTAAGGATGCTCGCTGCTGAAGCTGTAGCTCATACGCACAGTCCCCCGACTGGAATCCGCCCCACTTCTGATAATGAGCTCAAATGAAGTTGGAAGCAAACAAAATCCTAAATTCTAATACTGAACCTAGAAATTTCTTAGACTCCATCGAAGTAATTAAATACATTTACTTATATACTTACTTTGGGCTGCTGGAGATCTGTTCTTGCAGCTTTTGACAGTGTGTGTCAACTACCTTCTTTATTTAATATCAGCAGCTTATGCAGACATATTCCAGAAATTATTGATAAAATGCAGCACAAGATTAAAAAACACTGTCACCAAAACAAAACAAACCTCACTATACGCATAGCACACAAGATTTCTCACTCACAACTAGTAATGAACGAAATTAACACTATGGTGTCTGTAATTTAGCCACTATCACGATCCCTCTTCATCCTATTATTAATAATATACTACTAAAGTATATACTTCCGATTTGTAGGATCAATGACAATGTTTGTTTATGCGTTTCACCATCCTAACGCCACTCAGCCTATAGCGTCTCGACAATAGAAACCGCAAAATATTCACAGTTATTGTCGGAAACGAGCAACAAAGGGAGTTTATGAGACTTGTACTTGGCGACACTCTTGACACTTCGTCCTTGTGAATAAATATTTAAAACCAATAAATGTTTTTGAATGAACTTATGAATTGTGGAATCTGAAAGGAATAGGAATCGTGGAAAATATACCTTATATTCCATTTGCAACTAATCCTGCCCTAAACTGCCTTTGGCAGTGAGTGAAGAACTGTTTTATGACACTGACCTGGGTTGTGTGTTTCTTTAAATCAGTTTCGTTTGTGCATACAATTTTCTTCCTTTCCATTCATTATTTTGAAATCTAGAGAAAGGTCAAGTTCTTTAACATCAGCAAACCACAACCCTCGTGATCATAAAGTACACCACAGTTGTGAGCAATCGGCGTTTTATCCTCTCTCTCTCTCTCTCTCTCTCTCTCTCTCTCTCTCTTTCTTTCTCTCTCTCTCTCTCTCACCACTCAATCTCCTTTTTCCGGTTCAGAGGTGAAAATTGGCAGGATATAGCAGCCACGATTGACAACGTGTTGTATTAACCACTTCCAAGGAGAGGCCGGGGGAGGGCAAAGGAACCCAAGTGAGCGTCGAAGAAACCTTCAAATTGTCCTTTGCTTTCAGCGAGTTTATGATATTAACAATAAAAGTGCAGAAAGTGAAGAGATTTTACAGAGGGCTCTTTGATTTTTAACGGGGATGTTAGCTTGGCCATGAGTTTTGTGTGTCCAAATGGCCATTTTAAAATACCGCTACAAGTAGTATCAAATGTTGTCATCTTTATTGGGTAACATTACACTTCCAAGACAAAAGGTCCGGCGGGAGGGGGAACACCTGGGAATTTCCGTTTTCCCGGCAAGGCCAATCCGCCCCTAGTTTCAAATTTGCTGGAGTCTTCAAAAGTACCTTCGGAGCCGTACAACAGTTTCTCGGAGAGGAGAGGTTTTTCTGAACGAAACCCTGAGCAAACACAAAGCTAGTTGACAAGACAATGCTTCTGAGAGTTATTTGCACTCAGTTAATACAGTATTTAAATTTTAGTCTGACCGATTATGTAAAGTAATTTTTGTTTATCCACAGAGCCAAAACTGAAAGCATAATGGACAACAGCAGGATTTAGCCTGGCCCGGCCGGACCTTTGACAGAAATTAGCCTGGCCGGCCCGAAATCCACCTCTGGAAGCAGTTTCCATACGTTTAAAAACCATAGACAAGATTCAGAAGGTGGGAAAATGGGTTCCACATGCATTGACTGAACGACAGCAGAAAAACCGAAAAACCACTTGCGAAATTCTGCTCGCCAGGTACAAAAGGAAATCATTTCTCTATCGAATTGTGACTGGTGACGAAAAGTGGATCTATTTCGATAATCCTAAGCGTAAAAGATCATGGGTGACTTTACATCACTGCAAATCGCTATGGACAGAAGACAATGCTTTGTGTTTGGTGGGATCAGAAGGAAGTGATCTATTATGAAACCTGGCGAAACCGTTAATACCCAACGTTACCAAATAATCGATTTGCATCAAGCTTTGCATGAAAAACGACCAGAATATGACCAAAGACAACAAAAAGTGATTGTGCTTCACGATAATGCAACCTCCCACACAGCAAAACCGGTCAAGGAAACGATTGCGACGTTTGCTGGGAAATCCTTCCGCATGCGGCTTACTCACCAGACTTGGCGCCTTCCGATTTTCACTTATTTGCATCCATGGGACACGCACTTGCTGACCAGCGCTTCACATCTTACGAAAATGTACGAAAAGGCTTGATGACTGGTTTGCAACACAAGAGGCACCGTTTTTTTTTGTTTTTTTTTTTTTTGTCTGGCATCCACACATTGCCGGAACGATGGCAGAAATGTATCGCTAGCGATTGTCAGTATTTCGAATAAAATAGTTCTTATCATTGTCATCCAATCACTGTATCTTTTCTGTACATAAATTCCGGTTTCATATTTACGCACCTGGTATAATAAGCAGGGAGATGCATGTAAGACTAATCAAGAACTTTTTTTTTTTTTGAATAAACGTACACGAACAATAAAGAGTCTAACAAGCAGAGGTCCCAAGCTGGAAATTGAAGTTTGGGAACGCACTTCGTTTTGCGATAGTTTACCCTTCAAGTGTAAGGGCTTATTTTCATTAAAGCTTGCGTTGCTTGCTTTGCTTGCGATTTAGGTGAATAGTCAATATTGAACTACGTGTTACACGTAGAACATGTAATAGGGTCCTTAAAACATGTGTTTCAATTAGCTACTCACTCTAATCGCAAGCAAAGCTAGCAACGCAAGATTTCATGAAATTCAGCCTTAAAGATAGTAAATTTAGGTGGCAATATTTGGCCAGTTTCGATATTCCGCTAACGGAAGCGGTGGCGTGCTGATTTCACGAGTCAGAGGTTGTGATTTCGAATCCCAATATATGTTTCATTGTCAGCCGAATGAAAATCTCATGCATTGTAGTTTTTTTTTTAAACAAAAAGGAGAGAATGGAAAAGCAAAATGAACTACCACAAAATGAAGTCCCAAATTTCACTTTCTATCTCTGGATCTCTTGTTTTATGCTACTCTATAGTCTGTAACATACGTAACTTCGTATTATAGCACCATTGCAGAATTTAAAATTGAATTGAATTTTATTTATGGTCTTTTGGCATCGAATATTCAGGCGGCATAGGGGAGGGGAAAGGATACGGGAAAATGTCGGCCAGAGCCTAGGTTGAAGGTGCCATCCTAGAACTTGCCTGGTGTTACTGAGGAAAAACTCTGAAAACACCTCAGTCAGGATGGTCAGCCGCTGGGATCGAACCCAGGACCTCTCGAATGCTACGCCAACGCTCTAGCACTGAGCTAAAGAATTTTTAATGAACCAATAGGACGACTGGAGAAAATATCACAATACATTCATGCTCCTTTCTACAACGATAATTGGCTGCAGAGAAATGACAAACGCAGTGACGTTCCGAAGGCTAATAAGGCGGAGAATGGGAGGCGAAGCGGGTTAGTATTCTGAATTGAGTAGCGTGTTGAGTATGGGATATGTGGAATGACCGACGAGATTGAATATGAGATAGAACCTAGTAATCGAAAGGTTCCGGGTTCTTTCTGTTTTCCTTCGGTCATACCAGGCAAATGCTGTGATGGTATCTTAAATAACACAAGGACCGATTTCTTCCTCTTGAAGCTAAAGCAATCTAGTGTAAAATGACCTCTCAGCATGATCTGAGTTTTTGTTTAATAACTAAAAATGAAATAAATGTTTTCTTCATATAGGTATATTCAGCCAAGAAATAATTTTGAATATCTTTAAACATGTTTCATGATAAATTTCGAAGGAATGGATTCAGTGCAAAAGGAATAGAGCATGCACTTATTGTTATTATTATAAGCATCAACTTTCTCAATGGCCACGGTGGCTCAGTGGTAGAGTAACTACCTCTATTCCCCGGTTCGATCCCTGCCCGTGATGTGTGGGCTTTGTTGTCGACAAACACCGTGTGCCCAGGTTTTCTCGGGGTTGCTTCTGCTTCCACCAGTTCTCCCATCATCATAATTCTCCGACCTAAGCAGAAATTGTCTAAAGGCCTTAAATAAAATTAAAATTTAATCGACTTTTTGATCAAATGGAGGTAATAGCATCTTTTTTTTGTGTGTGATTTAAAGCCCATTGCGGGTGACTTAGCGCCTAAGAAGGAGGAGGAATCTCAGAAACTCCATTTAAAAAATAAATAAGTAAATAAAGTATTAAATGAAAATTGTTACCATACGTATACAGTCCTCGAGCTCTTCAACCTCTCTTAGCTCTGTATATGCGTTGCAGTTGCATACCTCTGTCTGCTGCATTATGGAGAAAGCGTTATACTTATTCTGAAACTCATGGATCTAAATACGGGAGACGGTTCTACTCCTAGCGACCTGAAATTGAAGCCAGCACAAGCCATGAATACATGCCAGGTGTAACTGATTAAAAAAATAACTGAACATTACGTTCCGTATAATACCATATTAAAAATATTCCAATCTTCCTCCTCTCTTCCTTAGCTAGATCTTCATCAATTCTTTGCTTCCACACACCCAGGTATAGGACAAGCAATACTAAATGCCAATTCACCAGGCAAGACTAATCGAAAACCGGCGTCAAGTTGACCCAGCTTAATAGTGTTGGGCCAGTCGATCCGTCTACATCCATATTTACATCCATAAAGAAAACTAAAGTATAGCTCGGAGGCAAGGTTTCATTGGTGACAACAAAACAACAAAGGAAAGAATTTTGAGAAGGAGTCCTTATTCAAGATTATCACAACATTTACCTGAAACGACTGAGGGAAACTACGCAAAGTTCAATCAGGATTAGCGCTCGCTGGGCACGAAGCCCACTGCAAACTGACCATGGGGCGCTCGGCAAGGAAAATATCCAGGGATTTATTTTTTTCGGAAAGGGGTCCCTGGTTATTTCTGCGAAGAAAAATTCCGATACTTACTACAAACGTATATAACAATCAATATATTTATATCATTTTTCAATTAATTTAACCTACCGAGTCAAAAGGTGCATGTACAGCGTACCGTTACGTACCTCCAGAAAAAAAGATATATATATATATATATATATATACCATTTCAAAATTCGTATATATACCAAGGGAAAGGTGAATACGAATTTTGAAATTTTACGAAGTTTACTGATACAGGTTTTAAAAACTGATATTAGATTTCTTTTTAATTACACGCGATGCCCAAGTTCGAATCCAGTCCCTTGTAAGTGTGAATTTAAGCTAGACATGAAGATGAGGACAGTAAGGGGAATAACGATAGGATGTAACCGGTATCATATTTTTCTTCTAGAGCTAGTATCAAAATATACACATACCGTCCATTATTCAAATCGACGTATATCGATGCGTTTCTTGATGTCATTTCTACCCTCCCTCCTTATAATCTCAACCACGGACCTACTACGAGATTTTATGGGAAAGTGGCAGAATACTGGGTGTAGCCGTCAGCAGGTCGCTTCCGATATAAGTTCAAAAACATACGGAAGACCTCCAGAAATCTCTGCCAGAGGCTAGTTAAATTGCGTCATGTCGGCTCGCCAGAGTTTTCTTATGGAGAAGATCTTCATTGTTATGCAGTATGTTATGTGCAGCCTCTACAATTCTAACAAGATCCAACTAGCCACCCCAATATGGGATTAAAGCCGGTGACGATGCCTTTACTTTAGAAACTGTCTTCGCACCACAAAAGTATTATCCAGTTGGAAGACGTGAGTATAGACGAGAAGTTAGAATAACATACTACAAAATCCGGTCGCTGACAGTTGGAGGTTCGAATCTTGCCGCAGACAGTTGAAAAGTTCACAAACCAATAAATAATAATGGCGAAGATATACAAAAATGCCAACTGAATATGGATAAACCACTACGTGTAACATTACTTCAAGGAAATAATGGACTTGCTTTTGGCTCACTGAAAAAGGCAGCTATGTGGCGGTGGCCACCAAAATACCGCTATGCTGGTAGAGATGGGCATTAGTTTAGTTTTCGCCAGAGGAGAACGGTGGGAAATGACGGCTATATGACTAAATACCACCTTACCGGTAACGAATAACATATGCAACGGTTCACCCTGAAATACCTTTTTGGCGGCAAAGAAGCAGATTTGGAAAAATACATGTTTTATTTTAAACATAGGTTTTGAATGTATTTTTTTGTTTTTAACAAATTTTTATAGACTGCAAAAAACGTGTTTAAAATGTTTTTAAGCATTTTCTTAAAAGTAAAAAATTGGTAGGGGTTATGATAGGTACTCCACCTGCAATAGCCTCTGTTTCAAACGCGCTTTCGGTCGATTCATAACATGACTAGTAACAAGCAATTCACTCAATGTTATAAAAATGGGACGGCTGAGAGTGCAGTTTGTCATTCCAACATGGCGGATCGCGCATACTTCCTGGAAAGGAAGCAGACGATATTGTGTATGTGCAAATAAATTTTAATTATCTAAATTTGTCCTTAGCTACTAATTATTATAAAATAAGTGTTATTGCAATACACTTCCGTCTCAAGAGCAGTGATAATTCAAATCTTGAAACCTGATATTATTTCATTATTATTATTAAAGAAAAAACTTAAATATTGCTTGCCTGTTTATCCTCACACGTACTCCTTGGTGGGCTTCATCAGACGCAACCTTCACATACCTTAAATTATTTCCCATAAATTAAAAAATTGTAATTAAAAGTGGCTCAATTAACATTACTTCTTATGGCCAGCTGCAATGTTTTGGTCAATTCAACATGGCGGAAAGGCGCACTTCCGGGCCATAAATTTTGGCTTGCTACTAGTCCTTACGTCCATGATTCATAAGTACTTACTAGAAATTGTAGGTTCTTCTTCTTCTTCATGGCGCTACGGCTCCTAGACGAGCCTTCACATCCGACAGAGTTCGCCTCCACCTCTTACTGTCTTCCGCCATCGATTTCCAGTTCTGAATACCGGCGTCCTTTATGTCTTTTAAAACCGCGTCAAACCATCTGCTTCTTCGTCGTCCCCTACAACCCCTTCCTTCAATAGTGCCACGGAATATTTTCTTCGTTATACTGCTTTCGTTCATTCTAACAACATGGCCTAGCCATCGTAAGCGGTTAACTTTAATAAAGCTTATACATCCTCTTCCTTATACAAATCATATAGTTTCTGGTTGTTCGTTATTCTGTACAGATTGTCGTTGATTTTTACGGCTCCATATATTTTCCTGAGTACTTTACTTTCGAAGGTACCTAACATTTGAGCATCTTCGTTCCTCAGAGTCCAGCATTGCGAACCGTACGTAAGAATTGGGCGAATCAAGGTTTTAAATATTCTGATTTTAGTTGCTTTGGTTATCTTCTGTTGGCTGCCGTGATTTTTCTCTTTATTTCTGTTGTTTGGTCGTTCTTTGCGGTGATTGTTGATCCCAGGTAAGTGAATTCCTGCACTATTTCAAATTCGTTTGGATCCATGTTTATGGTCTGTCCTAGTTTTCTGCGTGTTGTTTCTTTCCTAGATACAACCATGAACTTGGTATTCTCTTCGTTGACATTTAACCCAAGGTTCTTCGCTTCTTGCTTTAGTCTATAGAATACTTCTTTAACGCTCTTTATGCTTCTCCCCATCAGGTTGATATCATCCGCGTACGCGAGAATTTGAAAGCTGACATTTATTAAGGTACTTACCCTTTTTATGCCGGCTCCGGCGCAAGGTTGAACAGCATTGGCGCCAGTCCGTCTCACTGTCTTACTCCTTTCTAAATAGCGAATCGTTGTGATATGTTGTTTCCGATATTCACCCGGGCTATTGAGTCCATTGTACTGACTTTACATAGCTGAATTAGTTCGTATGGTATTCCTAATTCCTCTAAGGCCTTCCATAGTTGCTCTCGCTTTATTGTGTCATATGCTATTTTAAAGTTTATGAACAGGTGGTAGATAGTCATATTCTTTTCCCAACATTTTTCGAGAATCTGTCTGATTAGTGATTGTATATAGCTGATCAATTGTTGACCGTCCTTTTCTAAAACCGCTTTAGTATTCCCCAATTATTTGTTCGTGCTTTTTTGTAAGTATTTTACGGATGATGGAGGTGAATATTTTATATGCTACTGACAGTAAAGAGATTGCCCTGTAATTTTGACAAGATTGCTGATCTTTTTTATGTATAGGGTTGATTAGTCCGGTTTTCCAATCATCGGGAATGTCGGTTCCTTTGGTCCAGATTCATTCCAGTATGGCATGTAACTTACGGAATACTATATCTCCTCCTTTTTTGAAAAGTTCTGCTGGTATCGTATTGGTGCTTTGTTATGTTTGGCTTCCTTTATTGCCTCTTTAACTTCCTCAATGGTAGGGGAATGTGTGTCTGGTTCCTCTTCAGAAGTGCGGTTATTTTCAGTATTGGTCATCTCATTACCTGATCCGTTATCTGCTTCTTGAAATGTTTTGGCATAGTACTGCAACCCACTGCTTCAATATATCTTCTTTGGAGCTTACAAGATTGCCCTTAGAGTCATTTATCATGTTGCAATGTGGTTTAAATCCTGTCTTATGTTCTTTAACCGCTGGAAAGAATGCTTTTTCTTGCCCCCCCCCCCCCATATTTAAAGTTTTACTATATGTTCGAGTTTATTTTCGAGAATTTTCTTCTTTTTGCTTCGGATAATCTTCTTCCCTTCTCTTCGTGCCGACTTATACATTTCCTGCCTTTCCCTTGTTTTATGAGATAGCATTTTAGTTATAGCTTCATTTCTCGCTCTTAACGCTGCTTCGCATTCCTCATCAAAGCAATCGTTTCTTTCCTTTCGTCCCTTTGCCCCTATGATATGTATTTTCTGCTGCTTTAGTATACCCTCCTTTAATTTTCTCCATATGTCGTTGGCATTCTGTTCTTCCGTCCATTCGCTTTCATTTAAATACTGTTCTAGTGTTTCACTATATTCAGCAGCT
This sequence comes from Lepisma saccharinum, assembly GCA_022664845.1. Lineage (NCBI taxonomy): Eukaryota > Metazoa > Arthropoda > Insecta > Zygentoma > Lepismatidae > Lepisma > Lepisma saccharinum. The sequence goes on from JAGDQP010001605.1 coordinate 67,789, forward strand.
AGCTGTTCATCTTTCAGTTTCTCTGTATCCCATTTTTTTCAATGTAGGCACGTTATGTCTCTTTAGTTGTCGTAACTTTACTGCGATTCTCATGACTACTAGGTAATGATCAGAGTCTAAGTTGGCCCCCTCGTCTTTTCCGAACATCGCGTACATTGCAGCACTTCCTACTGTCCACGACTACATGATCAATTTGGTTCTCGGTCTTTCCATCGGGGGATCTCCATGTAACTTTGTGTGGGAACCAAGTACTACAAACTATCATGTTTTTTGAAGCGGCGAAGTCGATTAATCTAGTCCCGTTGTTGTTTGACTTGTCATGTGCGCTGTATTTCCCAACTACGGAGGAAAAACAATTCTCACTGCCAATTTGCGCATTCATATCTCCAATAGTCATTTCCATGTCGAATCTCGGAGACTGATCATATGTTTGTTCTAGTTGACTGTAGAATTCCTCTTCGATATTGTTTTCCTTCTCGTCTGTTGAAGCATGGACTGTGATAATGGTTATGTTGTAAGTCTCTGCTTTAATTCTGATTTTACATATTTTTTTTTCATTTATCGGTTTAAAGACTATTACTCTATCGTTTACGCTGTTACTTACAATAAATCAAGTTCCAAATTCTTTCTTGTTACCATTGGTTCCACTGTAATATATTGTTTCATTCTGTCTCTGGCGTATTCCGGTACCTTTCCATCTCATTTCCTGAATAGCACATACATCTAACTTACATTTTCTTATTTCAGCCGTTAGTTCCTGCATCGCTCCTTGCCTATACAAACTTTTAACATTCCAGGTACCTAATACCAAATCATTGGCCTTGTTTCGTCACCGTGTTCTATTTCCGCAGTCCCGTCCTATCCGAGTCTCCTCCGTCGTTTTTTTTTTTTCGGGAGGGTTTGTCAGCTCAACGCCCAACCTCCTCTAGGAGGACCAGATCCCGTCTCCTTCTGTCACCTGGCTTCCAGCAGGGGTTGACTACTCTACCTTCCACCAAGCTTAACAAGACTCACCAAGATCGAAAGAGCAGAGGGGGAGATCAGAATTGAAAGTGAGAGGCTAGAGGCTTCATTTCCCTTTACAGAGGTCTGCCATGAGAGACGCGTCCCCCTCCTTTTGAGTCTCAATGGACATTTCCGGTAGTATTTTTTTATTGCAATAAAAAATTCTTCTATTAAAGTAGACTACGGAAAACATTTTCTTTTCTTTCTGTGATGAATCTATCAAGAGTTATAAAGACTTGCTTCAAAAGAGTCTGAGCCTTGCGCTTAGTCGGGCGCCGCCATGTTATGACGTAATCAGTCTTCCGACTGCTTGTCATTGACATACAAATGGTATTTGATTTGTTAGTATTGTTAAAAAGAGATCGCAAAAATGGATCGAAAGAAATAGTATAAGTGGTGAATAGCGTTTCTGTATACCTTAACACGTAATTTAGTTCGTTTTATTCATTTAAAATTGATTTTTATTTTTAATACTTTTTAAGATATTGATATAGTTTGGTAGCTTCAACACTAATTTATATCAGCTCTTTTTTTTCATTTTCATGATTAAATCATAAGATATCTTCTAATAATGCTCTTTAGAACTCTTGTATTTAAAAAGAATTACCTCTTTTTTCTGTAAAAAATGTGGGTTTTTACATCCGACAATCGTATACTTTTTAAATGAATGCTAGTGAAGTATTTTTCAAGAACTTAAAAGCACATGAATTAATAGTGCTCGTTACTGCCATCTGTTAACAATTTAACGTACCGATACTTGTAGGCCGTGAATATATTGAATAATTTAATATGTCATTGTATAAAATAATAATAAAAGCATGTAAGAAACAAAAACGTAAATTGAAACGTTCACATTGAAGTTACTCTTGCGTTTCGTGAAGTAAAAAAAACCCTTTCGGTAGGCCTACAGGCTGCGCCTACACGCGCAGGATAAACACACTGAAAAAGAAAACGATCCCACCCCGTATCTCTAACCTAGAAAACACAGATACATAGTAATGCACATTGAACTCAAGCTAATGTCTGTTCGCATTGTAGGGGAACTGGAACCAATCAGCGCTGAAAAAAAATATGAACAGGAACTCTACAACGAAAAAGAGAAGAAGAAAAAAGACAACGAAGTTGGAGATTCAAATGCCCCATGTAGTTGTGCGCCAGAAATTGTAAAACGCCCCACGATTGGATGTCATAAATTGTAAACAGCCCCTCGTGGGTGAGCCAGATATAACAAAATTTAATATACTCATGCATGCGATGATTCCAAAAATGCTAAATTCCAAAAGAAATTGGATGTTGGAGGAAAATGCAATAACAAAAATCTCCTGTGGATTTTACTTTTTAAAGTGTCAAATTACTTATATGTTAATGGAGACAATGAATTTACACAGGAGTGCATGAGTTAAGAAAAAAAAATATAATCTCAGGGTATCAAAACAAAGCAAAAGGTTAGATCAGGTACTCATTGAAATCTCCGGGGATAAAGATCAAAGAAACACCGACTAATTCGAAGTCTCTCGCCTGTCCGCTCGCCGCATCCCGCCTGAAAAACCAGAACACATATATATCCTCTGAAATCCAGTACTCACCCTCACTGACGACCTCTCTCATCACAAAGATGTGGGATGATGACTGCACGAAATTAAAGATAGGGACTTGAATATATATACTGAACTATTTATTCCATTGAGGATCACATCTAAATGAAGATTATACGTAATCACACTTATATACACTTGGAGATTTACACTATTTCCACTTTTGATATATAACCATACTTGGTTATGTTTCTGTGTAATATTTACATATTCGAATGAGCTCATTGACACTACTACTATCCACAACAAAACAGTCCGTGACGTCACTCAAGAAATCTTGCAGAATAGTCTTTTGAAAGTCACCACTAGTTATGATGTCTGGTAGTGTTATCCACTCTTCTACAAGTGTTTATCACAGGGGAAATATCGCAGAGAGTTCCACTTTGGGTAATATTAATCTTGAAGAAGCACAGACAAAATACACATTAACATTTGTTGTCTGCCCTATCCATTTCTGTCTCTATCACGTGAGACAAAGAAAAAAATATATATAAACAAAATTAACTGGAGAAGAAAATAAGCTGAGATAAATAATCCAGTTGCATGTCTGAAGGTATATATATAGGCTAAAGCCTAAATCGAAGTCACACACTATCAGAAAAACTCACTGTAAACATAGTGATTAAGTAGGTTCTTCGACACGGCGCGAAGGTGGGGATAGCTAACAGAAGTAGGCCCCGGCGTGTTTCACTGATAGTTCCAGTCAAATGTTTCACTGACTCTTTTTAGTTAGTGACAGTAGACTGCAATTTACATGTCACTCTGGGATGACTGATGGCGAACTTACACAAGTATCAAAACACATTGGTGGAAATATACGAAGTATAAAAAATTCTCCAATTTTGTGTAGGTAAGATCAACACTGCACAGTCTGTGTTCCGAATGTCATCATAACAGAATTTTCAGAGTCCATGGTTTGCTTAGACCACTCGACTTTTAACTAAGTCCCAAGACAAAAAAAAACTTTGTTACTTTCACTCAGAACAAAACTGATAACACGCTCCTCTACAACGATTTCAAACCAAAACTAAGACAACTCTCCTACCTTCGAACCCTGTTGAGTTGTATTCTCCGCCACTTTGTACAGACTCGCTTTCTTAGCGTGTGTGTGTGGCCAATTTTTGCTTTCTGACCAGGTGCTTACAATGTTGCCACATATGGTGGTCTTATTTAAATATCATATAACATGATTAATCCAGGATGTCATGCATCCAAAGTTTGTGTGAAGGTTCCTAATCGTTAATTACACAATATATATACAAATACACACCTTAGTATAACTAAAAAACACAAAAACACACATAAAACATGCAAAGTGGGATACTGGAGGAATTTACATAAACTGACTGATATGTGCTGCCATCAAGTGAGGAACTGAGGAGGTCGGGTCAAAAACAAAACCGCGTCACCATACATGACGGGTGGCAAGAAGATGAAGCTAAATGATTGATAGAAAAGAAAAAAAAGGTGGTGATCAATTAAAACACATGAAAAACAGCAACAATACATATTAAAGGTTATTTACACCATAAAAACAAAACATGACACCATCGTTAACATACCTAAAACATTAAAAGAAATGTGTGCACTGCATCTCAGAGGCTACAGTACTCTGCCCTCCCAGGTCGGCAGCAGACGGCCGGCAGACGAAAAGCTTAGGAATTAGTACGTGGGGGAAATACCAATAGCAAGCTGATTTTTAATATATGTGCAACGCGCGTCATGTTAAAATTAATGACAAGAGAAAACGGCAATTCCAACAGACTTTAGCTTGAGTTGTTACATGGAAATACAGTATAACACAATACAGATGCTGAAACTATGTATTCATACGCCGAGATAGCGTGTTTCCGAACTAGGCTCGCTGGCTAGGGACAGAGCGGTAGGAGAGTGCAGTCAACGACTTGTGAAAAATGGTCAAAACCCAAAAAAGTAACACGTCATTGTATGTGGATTTTAACATCTCTTCAGCGAACTTTTAAACAATGCTTCGAATACAGCAAGCTGTCGCCAAGTCTACAATAGTCACAACTCATACGAGAGAACTCTGAAATACACTCAGGTATGTTTGCTTGGTTGACAACCATGACAACTTCGGTTGACTGGAGTAAAGTTCAAATATGGAAGGTTCACTCTGTTTGAACTTTCGTTCTACTTTCCAGTTTCGAGTGTCGCTGGTTCTATCTCCTCTCTGAACGACGATGAAATACCAAAAATGCATGTGATATTCAGCATGGAGTCTGATGCACAAGATTGAAATTTCAAAATAAAAGGCAAAATATTAATAGCTAAATATCCCAAAATACATCTAATTTAAATATGTGCATTCCTATGTTCTGATATACTAATGATATGCAAAAGAAATATAATAATATACACGAAAATAATGATATGCAATAAAGATAAAAAAGAAAGGTGCTATGTTTGATAAATGAGATGCAAATAACGTGATTTGCATATCAAAAAAATAAGGGCGCTGGGGTGGCACATTACAGTACTCATCATAATGCACCTTTATGCCAAATTTCGTATCTCTAGCTCAAACGGTGTGAAAAATGTTTTTTAGGTCCGCCATTTTGGATCCAAGATGGCGTCTTTGGATACATTATGTAATATTTTAGTAACATACAAATGATAATGTATAGTGTTACCAAATTTGTTATTTCTAGCTGCAGCCGTTTAGGCTGTGTATTCTATACAACAATGGGTTCAGCGGCCATTTTGAATCCAAGATGGCGACTTTTTCAACATTTCGTAATATTTTCTTGAACTACTAGTGACAATAGACCTTTATGTCAAATTTCGTGTCTCTAGCTCAAACGATATGGAAAATAGATTTCTTACTTCCGCCATTTTGGATCCAAGATGGCGTCTTTGAGCTCATTAGGTAACATTTTTGTAATCAAAAAGTGATGTTGTACCTTTATGCCAAATTTGATTTCAATAGCCAAACGGTTTAGGCTGTGTATTCTACACAACAATGGGTTCGGCGGCCATTTTGGATCCAAGATGGCGATCGATTTTGCTCATTAACGAACTTAACCGAGCTATTAAGCCTAGAAACAACATATAAAAATTTGGTTCAAATATCTTCAAAATTATGGCCGCTAGCGTGTTAATATATATATATAACTTTCATATCGTATCGATCTCAATAGGTATATTTTTCTTCGAAATCTACCTAATAAAACACGGCCATTGATAGGATTCGAACAGCCTTAGGTGAAAGTATAAAAAATTAAAAGTTGCGTGCGTTAACCAACTGAGCTAAATTTACAAGATATCAACAGTTGCACGAACGAGCGATAAGAACATTGCAAGTTAAGACTGCCCCCTGTCTATGTTTCGAGCAATTTCTGTTATTAAAAGCATGTTTTGGTGTTTAAACTTATTGAAGTGTGTTCTGCAGATTTGTACATTAATTATTTCGTTAAGTGCTGAAGTAAATGTTCTTTCTCTTTTTTGTTTTTTTGTCTTCAAACTTCTGAATAAGGAACATAACATAGGGAGAAGCATATAGCTACGGAAATACAACGGATTGATTACGTCAAACCAATCAGAGGATGATTTTCGTTGTATGACGTAGGAGATTGAATTCTCAGTATTTCAAGCTATATTTCTAAGTAACGGAAAACCGTAGCGCTGAAATTTAAAAAACATGTTATTTAATTCGATGTGCACGAACAAACTGTGAAATATATAAGGACGGGCAAAACGGAAATGTCCATTGTAGGTTCTATTTAACCAAATTTGATGAAATTTGCTATTTATGAAAATTCAATGACAAAGCTATTTATTAAATAAAAAGTAGAAAGGTGAAGGTATACCCAGTGATATGCGCTTGCGCCGTGAACAGCGCATGGGGGATGTAGAAGTAATACTCCACATATTCTCGACCAACGGCACGAAATGAGGTGGAGTTGTCAGTTCCACGCACGGCTGCCTTTAGCTCCCAAGCCCAGAAATACAAAGGACACTGTGACACTCAATTTGATAGAAGACTGAGTATACCTCAGAGCATGGGAACACTGAAGGAAAATTCTCCAGTGTCCTGGCCGGGATTTGAATTACACGTCTTGAAATGTTCTCTCATTCGGGCAACAAGGCCTACCATTTCCTTTTTACACAGTCTGCATTTGGCTTTTACCGTTTTATTATTTTCGGAAGAATAAACTTTAATAAAGTGTGTCCAGATTAAATATTTTTTTCTTCTTGTTCACCCCATTGATAATGAGTATAAACGAACAGCAAAGAAGCAGAGTGCCTAATAAGTTCTACTACCCGACATAAATTGTAAGGGACCCCACGTGCAGCCCCTCCCACTTATCCATCGGGAACCTTTTTTTTTATTATACTTTAAAGTCTACATAGTGATTTTTCCAAAAAACAAAACTGGTTTTAGACCATAATGGGGTCCATTTTTTGTATTGGTCAAAAGTCAATTGTTTAAAAATGTATTTCAATGAGCGTCCACACGTACACCACCTGATCTTTCGGGACAAATTTTATATTATATCTTATAGTATAAATACAATTTATATCAATGGTCCAAAAATATAAAATTAACTTTTTACCAAAATGGTGGACATTTTGGGTGGAAAATTTGTCAAAGACAAATTCTCTTCTCTTCTCTTTTCAAAAAGTATTTGAGTTTAGAGAAAAATATTTAAAACTACATTTAAACTTCAAAATCGGCACTGTGTTATTGCTTTGCCCCACATAAATGGTAATTATGGAGGTGTATTAACCGACAAACGCCTCCCAAAATTGGGAGTCTAAACGCCCGAACATGGGAAGCAGAAAAATGGAATCTTAATAAGTAGGTTGCATGAAGTATCAAATGAAAGGAATTTTTGCACTGAATATCAATATGAGTTATTTTCTTCTGAGCGGGATTTTAGGAATCAATTGAAAATTGGTCTAAGATATTTTTTTGAGACTGTTCTTTTTTTAAAATAAGAAAAGAAACCTTCACGTTGAGACAAAAAACTAAAAATCTGGCTTGAAAACATCACACTTCGTTATTTATTTTTGCCTAAGGAAACGATAATTATTTTATAACCCTACCCCAAAATTATTGACCTGGAAGCCAGAGAAGGAGGCCCTGAAAAATGAAGATTTTCTTAAGTCATATTATAGGACATAAAATGAAAACATTTTTCTGACTGAATACGAATGTAAATTATTTTTTTCTGAAAAGGAGTTTGGAGATTACAAATTTATATTAAAATGAAAATAAAAATGGCGGCCATTTTTCTTTCTAAGCAGTTTTATCTTTGCTATAAATTTGGAATCCCTAAAATCTTTTTCTAAATAAACTAATTCATATTCGGTCCGAAATCCAATTTGATACCCCATATAACCTACTCATAAACTTCATCTTTCAGTCCTCGTGGTTCCCCATCTCTTCTCCAGGTCAAGAGGTTCCCAACTTTTAGGAGCGCTTATCGCTAAATATCATATCTTTGGGCCAAATACAAGTTACGCAGTGCCGATTTTGAAGTTTTAGTGAGTTTTATTTTTTCCTTTAACCTAAGGGCTACTTTCTTTAATAAATAATTTTTGACCCATTTTTGATTGACCTAATTTGGATTATAAACAGTTTTATTTTTGTGAAAACTTTGCTATAAATTTCGAATCTTTAATTTTTCTTAAGAATATAATTCAAATTTATATTCTGTAGGAAAATATCTTTCATTTGATACCCCATACAATCTAATTTATAAATTCTTTGCCCAGCCTCCCAATTTTGGGGTCTTTTATCGTGTAACTAGTATTTCTTTAGGTTCAAAACCAAGACACTGTGGTAGTTTTGAAGTTCAAGTGCGTTTAAATCATAGAGTTAGGAAGAAAATAATGAGAACTCCCTCTATACCGAGTACTGTGAGGATTGCCTTTTTCGCTAGGAGGATAGATGTACCTCAGAGAGGTACTCGGCCTCTCTTAATATGGGGCCAGTTAGTATGGCCGAAATGCCTCGTCCCTTCCGTCTCTTGGCTTCATTCCCCTCTCCAACAAAACAGCCTAAGGTTCCCTATATTTATATTCCTAACTCTATGGTTTAAATATTTTCTTTCAGCTGAAGTGTTTTTCTTTTTATTAAATAAAAGAAAGAAAATCGTCTTTGACAAATTTTTGATCAGAAATGACCGCCATTTTGGTCTAAAGTCAGATTTCTTTTTTGGGAACATCGCTCTAAATTTTATTTATACAATAAGGAATAATTCAACATTGGTCACGAAGGATAAGGGAGTTGGAGCTTATAGAAAATAGTTGTGAAAAATATTCTTTTCGCCAGTTTTTCACCAAAATTAACCGCTGTTTTTGTCTAAAAACACTTTCATTTTGTAGGAACATGGCTATAAATGTGATTTAGACGATAATG
>JAGDQP010001605.1:76783-118783 GCA_022664845.1 Lepisma saccharinum
ATTATGGTCTAAAACCAGTTTTCTTTTTCCAGAACATTATTTAGACCCTAAAGAATGAAAAAAAAAAATGGTCCCGATGAATATTGAGGGGGAGGGGATGGTTCACGTAGGGTTCCCCTGGATCCCCGACTAATATTCCAAGCACCGAATAAGAAATGATTATCAAATCTGCGCAGTTACTCACTACTGTCCCTTTTCTCATAAACATAAAAAGGAAACAGAGTAATGTAATCATACAAGCAAATACATGCCCATGAAGTTTTTTTCTTTTCCTGGCAGTTTCTCACAATAAATAAAAAGGAAGAATTTACTATATACCGTATTGACAGTAGAGAGGGTCGAGGGCAGTCTAATGTTTCTGAGTGGGCGGGCCGCCGTCGAGCCGCTGGCAATTTGCTTATGAGGTAGTTGACCTAATGTATGCGCTTAGCAAGTACGCTTTAGGCATGCGTGGATCCGGATTCGAATCCGTGGGTCCATTCAAGAGAGTGATATGGAGGTCACGTTCCTTAGAAGTGCACAGCACGGTTATCATATTACTAGAAATTCAATAAAAACTAAGCTAATTTTACATACAAATACAATTTTTAGAAGTGGTAAGTACCATTATAGGACGTCCTGAACCAAATTATCTACGATAATCACAATGTTATTTTACGTAAGAGATAACCAAAATGAGACAATTAAAATTTTAATTTTAATAGTAAAATTTCAGCGTTCCCAATAATACATTTAAACGTTTGTAAATCATATATTATCAATGTTCTATATTTATGTACTAGATCTTCAGAATTAGTAATTAACAGTTTTAGATTGATAGTGTGTTTGAGGTATATTATTAACGTCCTAAACGAGCTAGCGAGCTTCTAAGGACGGGAGCTACAGTTTGTGGTAAAAAAAACACCACATGTTTTAATTGGCTATTCACCCAAATCGCAAGCAACGCAAGTTTTCATGAAAAAGAGCCCTTAGACTGTAATTATTACAGCCCTAACTGGTTTTTACGTATTTTAGGGTCTAGGTTTGACGGGGAAGAATACTATGAGTTGACACTACTTGTTACTTTGGTACGAACGGATTACGGAAGTACGAACACTTGAAGTGCGAATTTCGCATTGCGCGGTTGTAGCTTGATTGGTAATAATTAGGTATTATCTATAATATTATTGTTTGCTAGTATGTTTCTCATTCCTCAAATGTTGGTAATTGTTGTAGGTTTGACAAAAGTTTGAAAACGTTACTAACGAATTAGTAGGTATTTAATTTAGATAATATATAAATTGGGAAATAATACCATGCACACCTAAGTGCAAGGTAAATCGTATAAATATTTAGAAATAGTCTATGAGACGCACTTATGACTAGGTTTTCAGTGTGAATTCATGCACGCAGTTCAGTTTTACTAAATTAACTCCACGAAACATACTCTAGCATCTTATCAGCGATGGATGAGTGCACTCTATACCACTCATTTCTTTGTAAATGATTATCACAGACACTTCTATGGACACATACTGAGCATGCCCATAGCAACAGACAGCAATCCAAAAGTGAAACTGAAAGCAATGCTTCATTATTTCGGATAAAATTCTGTATCGGGAGGCGAACATAAATTTATAGGATTTTTAATCACTTTTTTATTTTTCATTATTTTCTTTGCAAATTTTCTTGGTTATGTTTGCTTAGGTTAGGTGCGGTTTTGTTGGTTTAGGTGAGATTAGGCTGGCCTCCCCGATATGGAACTAGAACCATTATTTCATTAAATACATACTCGTGTTGTTCACCACTGGTATATAAGGCGGCAGGATAAGAAATACCAACGACGTCACTTTGTGTCAGGGTTGCCAGGTGTCCCATATTATACGGGACTACCCTATTTTAAAGTGAGAAATGCTTTCCGTTCTAACGCCTCCCCCCCTCCCCCGTATTCAAACATCTCACGGTAAGGTTGAAGATTTGCGGTTTATTTACCGATTCTCTACTTGAAGGATTTGTTTTTCTTTTTGCTTGTGTTGCAGACGGCAGGGAAAAATCTTTCTTTTTAATTTCATCCAAAAAGATCTTTCGCGTTGGCCTCCGGTTGGCCAACAAGCAATAGTTTCAACCTGGACTGGAGAAAGGTGGGGTGGAGTGATTCTGTAGCCAGCCTCGACAGAGATTTCCTTCCAAATAACCTGTGTGTGAGAGAGAGAGTGGGAGTGGAGAGTCTCCCTATTGCGGGCGCAGAGCAGTGATTCCACTAGTCCCCCCTCTCAACAACACCTTCCAACTTTAAAGATTTTGCGGTAAAAACTATAGAAAACTTGCAAAATTCCACCTATACCCTCCCAATTTTGAGTTTACAGCCCCGAAACAGAAAACCCTGGTACGGAGTAAGGTTTGTGGTAGCGGACAAGGTAATAAAACTTGGTGCGATATCCCAACTGTGGGGAGGAAAACTATGAACATAGTAAACTCTTATCTTGGACACAAGTAATTCTTTCCTTCCATTCGTTATCCCTTAATCTAGAACAATGTTATCAACTTTGTATTGTATTGTGAAGTCTTATGTCGAGTAAGGACAGTGTTTGTCTTTGAAAAAAAAAAAAAAAAAAAAAAAAACTGCTTTGGTCATTATACATAGTTTCTCTTTTGAAAGGGACCATCTTTTTACAGAGGAGTCCCCGGAAAAGGATGAGATAGCTAATGAGAATCCAGAGCCACTGGATTATATTGCGATGGAATGTCATTGTAAGCCTAAATAGGTGAAGGAAAATATGCAAGAGTGGGACAAGTTATTAATCCAGAACGCCAAAGAGTAGCATAAGCTTCGAGCAGACTTTAGTTGTTGGAGAATGAGAAGAGAATTATGGCTATGCTTATTGTGGGAGCCAATGGTATATGCAAGGTAGAAACTGCTAATGTCAATTGTCGACAGAATAAGTCGCCGGATACGCAGAAGAACCTTGTAGAGGGAAGTACATTCCGAAACAATGTGCCACGGATGAGGAGATAAGGATAGCCTTCAATTCAACTGATGCATCTCCAGAAGACAAAGAAGCGCTGTGTATGGTACTCACAAAGCATCGCAGGGTATTTATAAATTACACGGGCAGAGTTCGAGATTTTGTGCACAAAATCGAGGTCGACACAGACAAACCCATTGTAAAACGGCCATATTCATTCCATTTTGTTATTGCCCCAAAGTCAGGAGAAAAAAATCAAATAATGGCTAGAGCTCGAGATTGTGAAATCTGGTCTATCAAGACATCACCACCCTCTAGTTATAGTAACGAAAAAAGAATCCAGAAATGGAAACAGCAACATCCGGAGGTCTGGATGATAGAGGAGGGCCACCTTGTATTTATTAGGAAGATATCGGTGGTCGAATGTAGCGATTTACCCGAGACACATAATGACCAGTGGATTGAACTTGTTAAAAAGCAAGTACCACATTGTACTTTGCGTAAGATAGAACACCAGGCGAAGCGATTTAGCTCGACTTGAAGAATTAGCTTTACATGGGTTGAATCAGGATGGACATTCACACCGGATATCTACCATTTATTGTGTTGGATCGTGGAAGACAGTAAATGTGAAGAAATCCCAAAGTGAATGTGAGACTTCAATGGGGGAACTGGTATAGATGATGGTTATCGAATAGACTGTGAAAAGATAGGTGATTAATGAATGAAAAGGGAGAAAAAACCATCACCATGCCAACATTACTAAAGAAATCTAAGGATATTGGTGAAAGCGGTGGTAACGGAACGGAACGCAATAAATCAATATCAATATCAACAGTAAAAACCTTAGTAGGTGAACTGTAGTGGCTAACCGGTCCAGGGATCGAGAGCCCGTTTGGGCGCCTTATGCCACGGCCATCCATAGGGCTATACTAGTGCATCTATACGTTTTTGAAGCGAAGCGTCTTCCAGCCAATCTAGCATTGGATTCAGTCTCTCTCGTAAGAGGCGAATATACAGGTAAGGTAATCTCTCCACAATAGCTGAGAGGTCGATTACTCTGGTAGGCACTCTCGCAAGAGTACTCCAGCAGGAAATCAAGCCTGTCCTGGCCGAGAGGTCTACCTGTAGGCTCTGTTCTCTCTTGTAAGAGGACACGTTCTGGTACGCTTATCTCTCCTGGGAGGTTCCGAGAGGAAAGGGCCTTCCCCCTGGGGAGGTTATTGTCTCTACTTGTAGGTCTCTCCACCTAACTTCTGACTCACGATTGTCATCCGTAACTCGAAAGTGGTATCTGTTGGGGCACGTGGCATTTTGGTTGCGAAGTCCACCCTACGTGCCCGCCTACGAGGAAGAAGGTTGCAGCTTTACCTGCACTATCACGTCTTATTCCGCCCCATCGGAGCCTTTCAGTGACAGACATGTACCGTACCTGTCCAGTAATTGCTTCTGGTTCCCGACAGCGACAACATTAGCATGTTATTACCTCAATTAAATCGTCCTGCTCAGTATGTATTAACATTTTCTTTCAGTTCAGTAAACAGGGTGTTAGTAAATAGTTTGTCTTTGTATTGTGTCGAGAGTAGTCTAGAAGAAAAGAAGAAAAGCTTTTCAATATATATATATATATAAAATGGAAAATCAGCCGGCACGTACCCATATTTTGTTTTTTTCTTTCGGAGGTGCCAAAAAATCAAAGATACTTCAATACTTCACCTCACCACTACGAGTCAAGATATAAGTGTCTGAAATGTACATATTATTTACATATACACGAAAAACTGTAGTCATTTTGCATAAAACCTCGAATTTCGGGTCGAGGGGGTGGGATTCCCTGGACCGACCACTAAATACGTCCGTATCTGAGTGTTTCATTGAGTTAACTTTCGTGAATGACCTGTCCCATATTGTTATTCTAGAAACCTGGCAACCCTATTTTGTATTATGAATGCCATTTTGCTACAGAAATTACAAACAGGTCGAGCGAGCGGAAAAAGGTTAGGAAAAACCAGGTTACATACTTCTCGCAATTTCACTTCACCATGTGCTCGCTCTGAACGCGGATGCATCTAATTAGACTCTCGGACTTTTGACTCTTTATTTCCATGACTCGAAACTGGTATATATTGCCTTTTAAGATTTGCAAACTTTGGCTCAGCCGATATATATATTTAGGGCACTAGTTCCGCAGAGGGGCGAACTTTCGTTCCACTAATTTTCGACTATAGGTGTTATCCATTGCATCTTGCAATCACCATGACGGACAGTTTCTAATTTCTGCTCTTAAGTTACCTTCCGTTACTGAAAACAGTTCACTCTTTACCGCCGTTTCTGTTTTATTGTATATTAATTCGAGACTGCATTGTTACGTTTTTCAATATTCACGAACTCCACATCCCTGTAACCGTATCATTTTAAAATTTTACCTTTTAGTTTACCCCGCAACGGTACTTAACCTTTTTTTAAGTAGATAATGTAAAATTAACCTGTAAGAATATTTTTTTCTGATGTATCAAGAATTTTGCATTGCATTTAATTTGTGAACTGTAACGTTGGAATTGAAAAGAAGGAGTCCACAAGATACTGATTTCCGTGTGGATTATCTGTTGCGATGTTTCTTATGTAGAAGATCTGCAAAATTAATTTCCACCCTTGTACATGTCGCTTAGAGACTAATACTCCATTAGACCTCTTACTGGAGTGCATAACAATGTTTTATACCGTTAAGTTTTTGGGAACCGTTGTTGCGCTGGTGCACAAATACTGGGCATTATTTTAAAAAGTATTTAAAAGAAATTTTTACTTTCTAGAATTCCATGTTAAGTTTTTATTATTGTTAATATTGACTTGAAAATACGAGAGAATAAGGTAAAAACTATTACACTTATGTAAGTATTATAGAAGCATCAGCGATACGTTACAATTTATTCTTGTGTACCGTTTTATATTTTTCCGTAATTTATTAAAAATAAAGTATTACAGTCCTGATTTCTATGTGAGGCTTTTTCTGCTTGGTTGACGTAGGAGAAAATATATAAAACTATGACCATGCTTGCGCTACAGAGGCATCATGGTTGCCGTATCACAATTTTGTTTACTCTGACGTCATCTAATTTCAGATAATTTCTTAAACATACGGTATTATATTCCATATGGGTTTGCTGTGAAGTTTTCTATCAGGCGTTCCAGAGCTCTCAGGGATGTCATTAAAATTTATCCTCGTCTAACGTCATCTATTTTTTAGTACGTTATTGAAAATAAATTATTACCTTGTGAAGTATCAAAGAAGCTGCTCTCTTTTTTCTCACTTTCTTGATAGACAGTGAAGAAAGAAAGAAAGAAAGAAAGACAAACTACGCTGACACCAACATCAGACAGGTGTTAGTATTAAGGCATGAAATTCCCTTAAAACATATTCCTATTATGTACTTTTTTTCGTGCTGTGAACACTAATAGTTAACTAAATATGTTTTCGAAATCCATTTGACGAGAAAGTTAAGTATAGTTCGATGGGTTCCCACTATTCGTTGACAAGCAATGATTTTCTAAAAGAAGCCTTGTATTCGCCTAAATTTATACGAAATCAGGGAAAAGTAGAGAAATTTCGTATGGATTCCATTGCATTCAATCGATGCTAACTAATACTTGACAACAAAGAAGAATACGTCCCGTAATTGGACGTATGCACCACCGGTAACACTAAAACGAAATCTGTACCACACCTCCGGTAAATTTCTCAACGCGATGTAACGCGTTTAAATCGTTTACTGTTTTTGGGATTGTCATGGTTAGGAAGTTTCTTCATTATACCATTGCTTCTTTGACAGTCGTCATCAATATAATTTTGTTGTACGTGCAGTCCTTAATAATTTATACTGGTCTTATTGTTTTTTATATACGATTTTTTTTAAATGTCCTAATTTTCTTTTAACTGTGCTTTTTAGTGCATTTTTCAATATGAAATTCTAACTTCTATTTGTTTATTTTGCTTTGCAGTGTTCTGACATCACATTCTTCCATTATTTGCAACACTTGCTTACATACCTTTAGTCGTGGTGCATTCGTACAACATTTCAAGTTTAGACAATAAACGACACGGAAGATATACTTCAAGCGTTATTGCATGCAATTGAATAACACACGAATACTTTCTGGACATTAATCTGTCCCAAAAGAATTTTAGCATAATTTTGAAGTTATTGTCAACATTTCTTTAAGACTATTGATATTCATTATTGAAATATGAAACAAGCTTGAAATTTACGGAAGTAATTTTCTGTTTACGTACCCTCAAATTTGAATAAGCGACGAGAAATGCGGGAAAATCTACTAGGAGTCCGCCTTATTTTAGGTATAAGGTAAAATATAAAGGAATATAAAAGGTAAAAGCTTATTAATTTAACAATTCTGGAAATTTAATTTGAAGGCTCACTTCTGGTACATTCATTCCTTATAAGTTGTATCCATTATTAAGATATGTCATATATGTGTATATTAATATACACTGACTCTACAGCTGAGTGTTGTTGTATGACATAATTCATTATTAGCCTAATTTAAGATTTAAACTTTTGTTTCCAATTATTGGGATGTGCGAACCGTATGTATTACATATTTCACTTTGAATACATTCTTCTTTTTAGGGATTAAAGAATGGCTATCATTAGATTATATAGGAAACCAGGTCTGAGTGCCGGAGCTACAAATGTGAAGTTGAAACAGTTGCAGCGGATAGCACCAACATTAATAGATTTGGAGACGGAAAGCTGTTTTAATGTTGAAGTGAATACAACTTTGAAGACTGTTGAAGAGTTGCAACTTCACTGGATTTTAGGATCACCTTTTCATCCGGAAAATCTGATTGCTACTCCCCACCTATCGGAGAACGAGCATGCACTGCTCGTCGAAATTGGACCAAGGTACAAAATTTATTTAAGTATTTTTAAGTTTGTAGTTTCTCACTAGCGCCGTAGAAGAACTTCGTTCTTCTAGAAGTGTTTTTTTTTAATATAGCTATCAGTGAACCACATATAGTTGCCACGTTTATGCATGGAAGGACGCACATAGTGCGCGACTATTATACATAAATTGCTTTGTTCTTTGCCTTATTTGACCTTTTACGTTTGATGTTTTCCTGATGATACTTGAGAGGATCTTGAGGAAAACTTCCGCAATTTATTTAATACTTTGTATGGTCAAATTAAAATTGAGTCACGAGCTGTGACACATACTCATCAGTTGAAAGTACAAGTATTTGCCGTAGGCAGAGGTCCACTGTCGTGTCCTGGCTACAGGCAGTCTGTTACACATTTTCTCAATTCGTTGTCTCAACCAAATCACCTACGCTTGAAGTTATTTCAGGCGGTGAAACACATGAAAATCGGGCATCACTCATCGAAATATTATCGCAGAAGTGCGGTTGTTTCATGAAAAACATGTCGCCTCGCGTTGTCATATAACAACTAAATACTTGTGGGCAGTTCAGCTGTGATTGAGAATTGCAGTCTCACGCTCTGATTGACTAAAATAATCATACGGTGCTCCTATTGTGACTACTTTTACTACGGTCGTCGGGAAGAAATATATTTGGGTAGCTCTTGGTCTGGTAGTGTGCGTAATAATAATAAAAAAACAATCTAACCTGACTTTTAACTGACCCGCCTTCGCTCGCTTACGCTCATTTGGCAGTTATGTGTGTAACAGTACCAGAGAGCATTATTTTCAAGATAATACATGTTAATAATGGATATCAGCATTTAGAAATATTCAGTGAGCCCACGTGGTATCGAACACGAGTCCCCCATATGGAAAGCGGACGTTACTAGATGTCCGTAGTGACAGTCCTAGTCACAGTTGCACTGTAAAAAGAAAACTAGCTGCCTGTATACGGCATCTTCTTATGAATGTCGATTAGAATGTTGAATTCAGCAGTTAAGAAACGTATCACAGCACGTTGTTTGCTGTCTGATGACGCTTGTAAACGAAAAGCCATTTTCACTTAGCAAGAGCTCAAATACATGACTAAAACACT
Organism: Lepisma saccharinum; assembly: GCA_022664845.1. NCBI lineage: Eukaryota > Metazoa > Arthropoda > Insecta > Zygentoma > Lepismatidae > Lepisma > Lepisma saccharinum. The sequence continues at coordinate 85,760 of JAGDQP010001605.1, forward strand.
CGCACTTGTTACGTGATGTGAGAGACACGAACGCCAATATCATGTGACAGCTAGCATATTGCCGGGAACATTTTACAAAAATTGGCTGATACGTAACCTCTTCGTGAGAATTTTTCCACAGCTCATCATCTTTTCACTTGACCAAACTAAGTACTTCTGGTCAGAGATTAAGAGAATTCATTGCTGTCGTAAGAACCAATATTGCATATTTTTTGTGCAAATATAAGACATTTCGATATCAATCCTTGATACTAGTTTCAACTAACAAAGAAGCTAACAACATTAGGGATGGCTAAACGGATTCGGATTCCCGAATGCGGCTCCGAGATATCCGGGTTATCTGAGATCCAGATCTGACCGTCCCTACACAAAAGACGGGACAGATACCAGGAGTGATATTTTCCATATCAAAGCTTTGCTTTTTTATACTTAAGATAAAATAAAATAGCATGAGCAATTAAGGAGAAATGGATATGATAAGAGGAGGTTGAAGTACAGAAGGAAAGGAGAGACCAAGAGACAAGGAAGAGAAGAAAGAGCGGAATAAACGGAAAATGGAGAAGAAAATAGATTCTGGTGGGGGATAGAGAGTATAGGAGAGGAAACAGAAGTGATAAAGATAATGCTGAAGAAGATGAGAGGTATTTCAACGCACAGAAAAGAAAGCAAAAGGCTACTGGAGGTGATAAGAGAGAAGAGGAGAAGGGAATGATGGAGAAAAAAGGAGTAATTTATAGAATCCAGTGCAGTGATTGTAAAATGTGCTATGTGGGGAAAACTGGAAACAGGTTAAGAGAGCGGATAAAACAACATAATAATGATGTTAGGTTGGAGAGAGACGGAAATACTGTATCCAAACATATAAGAGCCACGGGGCATTTAGTGGATTGGAGTGAAGTGAAAGTGTTGGGACAGAAAGATAGAAGGACTGTCAGAAAAGGGAAAGAAGCAAGATTTATAGAAGTGAGAGCTGAAAAAGCGATCGGGACTTAAAATTGATGAACAGTGGGAAGTTATTAAGGAACCTTAAAATATAAATTGTATTTTGGTGTAAGACGTAGAAATATTTTATGTTTAGTTTAGTGTTCCTTTTATTTAATTATTTATTTTTCTATCTTTCTTTTTACTTAATTTTCTTATATCACTTATGGGGGCTCCACAGTCTAGTGGTCAGAGCGTTGGACTCATGTCCGCCGCGTGGTCCCGGGTTCAATTTCCGGTTGGAGCACCCCACTTTTCGGCGTCCACGCAGCGTCGTGAGGCAAACTGGGGAGTTACATGAATAAAGACGTGACGACCACTTGGTCTAAAAAAAAACCTGATACGCGTGTTCGTGGTCAAGGTGACGCGCAGTGCTGACCTCACGGCCGTCACTCAGGTGAACACAATTCCACCAGCCGCGAATAGATGGCGTTGGGGCAGGCTCAGGACATTTTGGTCTGTAACGCCAGTGGTTATGGTTATGTTATATCACTTATACATTAATTTTTACAGGCAAGTCCTATTTTGGTATTGTATGCTTAAATGTAGTAGGAACAGGCGGTGAGAGGGAACCAGTGATTTTTGTTAATTATAAATTCCCTTTGTGTAGTCGGTACGGGATTGGTTGGCAGGAACCACAGATAGCTGTCTTACTAGATGTTGTGTTGTTTACGTGATTTAGTGTGTCTGATGAAGCCAAGTTATTAGTTAGTTGGTGAAACTGTTACACGTTTTTTTTAGTTTTTAAATAATCGTATTTGCTTTGATCAGCTATTATTTTATTTTATCTCAGGAATGATGTATGAGGAGCACTCTATATCTGGAAGTTGAAACAGGAAATAATCCAGAGTAACCCTCTTTCTGCTTAGGAACTATTCCCCAGTAAATACGAACAGTAATATTCGCGTTCTGTCGCGTTTTATAATGGTTCGACTGTGATCCGATGAAGCTCTAGTTCCTAGGAGATAATTTAACGTGCGTCTTTTAATAAGTAATCCGTTTGTGGTTTTGCTCTGTACAAGATGCGCACTAATTCAATTTTGTGTTTCTCAGTGTTCAAATGTTTAAATGGCATAGCTGTGTTTATCGACATATGCGTACATTTGGATGTAGAAACAATCATACAGTTGGTTGAATACGATAGATTCAATTGCCTTTTTTATATTAATTTTTGTTTTCTTAATTATTTTGTTTTCCATCTTCTATATTTCATTTAAAAATAAATTTCCTCTCCGCGTTCGTTTACCTGCGCATAAATTGAGAAAGTTCTGAAATAGGTCGTAATATATATTAACGTTTAAATGTGTACCATTACCATTTAACCTGAATACAGTACATCACGAGGTAATTACCTATTAACATTAAACAGTGTTTTCCGCACAGTATGGCTTTAGTTAAGTTAAAATTTTCACTTAAGATCAACAGTGCGCACAACCAAATATATTTCCTTGGATTTTAGGGAGGCAACCACTACGCTTTACAAGTCCGACATAAACCATTAAGAAACCTGTAACATATTAGCATATTATCTAGCATAACAACATATAAGTTGAATGGGAAAGCATAGAGGTACTCTGAAACACGCAATGCAGAATTTTATTGAGCGTCTTTTTTTTTTTTAATGAAAGTTAATGAGTGAAGCACATTAATTGCTATTTCTTTGTTTGAGGTGCTTTTATCATATAAACTGTCGTAGCCGTTAGCAATTCCAAACACACATTGTTCAGATTTTCTTTGAATATAATTATTGATGTATTATAATTACTAAAGTAATTATTGCTTCTCAATTACAGACTGAACTTTTCGACTGCCTTCTCTACGAACGCTGTTTCGATATGCCACTCCATAGGATTGACCCAGATCGAACGTTTGGAATTGTCAACCAGATACCTCTTGAAATTTTCTGATAAAGCAGATAAAATTGGACGGGAACTTGAAGAAGAGGTAAGACAGCTGTTAGAGTGTTTTGACGTTATTTTATTTGTCACGCTGTAGTTCTTTTTGCGTTTGTTTTGGCATGCGTGATCCTGATTAAACAAGTATGACCCAAGAATTGAAGTGTACAGTTGAACAGTGTTCTTCAAATATACAAGACAAGTGTGTGCAGAGCAAAGGTATTCAACCTCACGAGGGTGAGAGCAAAGTTGGAACATAAGAGTGAGTGAGGGTAAACTTAAAGTTGCAACATGAGAGTGAGAGCAAAGTTTGAACGTGAGGGAAAGGTTGCAAAGTGAGGGTGAGGGCTGAGTGTACATGTGGGAGTGAGGGTGAAGGCAAAGTTGGAACGTGAGGTCTAAGCGAAGAGGTGAGTGTGAAGGCAAAGTTGGAACGTGCGGGTGAGGGCCATCCTCATGTGACTTAGCACCTATGTTGGTAGCCACAAAATTGCTACAAGTATTGTTCCAGACATAAAGTGACTCCAAAAAATATATATATATATTATTTGGGTTCTGTTAAAAATACAATACACATTCCTAAAAAAAACTATAGTTCTAGCCATAAGTGTTCAACGTCATGAATTCGATTCTTATGAGGGCGGAACTCATTCTCACCGCTTGAGGGCGAGGGAGCAGTTGCAACGTGAGGGTGAGGGCAAAGTTGCAACGAGAGAATGAGGGATAAGCAAAGATGTTAGGTTTGGCGAAAATGAACACCTTTGATAGAGAGTCTGTTGTTTGTAGTTGTAAATATTAAGTACCGGTACATAGTTTAATTACAAAATTTAAAATTAATGACTAATTTTAGGCGTGTTGAAATTCGTTGTGTAAGGATGACACGAAATGTTTTATTCAGCTTCTCTCAACTCGTAGCTCGAATAATACGAGGCTCGTCCATAAATTAGTAACTGTTTTAGAACTAAACACTGACCAATATAGTGTTCTGCACAAAACTTATTATTTTACACGTACAGTACATTCAGCATATTTCCACGCATTCACCCTTGACATATAGATACTTATCCCATCATGTTACTTTTTTTTATGTATCGCCTTTAAGAAACTGGCTCAGGGCTCTGTCACAAGTGTTTAGATTCCCTCGACATACAGGTCCGCCACTAATCCATTCACAAACGTATCAGCAGAGTTGTTGTTTATTATGGGGAAGAATATGTAAAAAGTTTGCACGGATTTCGTGAAATGTGTGTGATACCGATTGTGTTCGATCGGTAAATTCACGCAGCAATGACGCGCTGCTTGTTCATCATCATTAATATTCCTTCTCCCCACAGTAAATATTCAATACTGTTGATTCATCCGTAGCGTCATCACCATAAGCTTCCTTGTGATTTCACATGGTTGTATATTCTTTACTATCTGAAATCGAATCATAGATCTCAGTTCACATATGGCTGATCATTACTGAGACTAGCTGAATCCATTTGCTGTACGCAATCGGATAGTACTTTCTGGACAATTCTCCAACCTTCTCGACAATTCCCTAATTATCATTTGAGGGCTATACTGGAAACTACGGTCTAAGTCCGTCTGAAAATTGAAAGATAACGTCCCTTAGTGAATACGAGTTCTGGAGATCGAGCTGGGTCGTTTAGCAGCCTAGTCTTCTAACCTGGGTACCATCCTACTATTTACCTGGTAGGAATGAAGAAATCCTATGGGAAAACACCATCCAGGATGACGCGTCACATTCTGTGCTGGTCAGCAGGTATTGACCTTCATCCTAGATTACTGAGACTTGGCTTTAGCTTTTGTTGTTAGACGAGGAAATAGTAAGTAAGTTAGCAAGCGAGTTGGAATTCTTTTTTTGTCTCGAAAAAAAAAAAAAAAGAAATATATATTTTTTTTTTAATTTTTACAAATGCTTAAAGATGCTTCCCAGATATAAAGTTGCTTTAACTCTGTTAGTAGTGAAATCTCAAAGTCCACATTTTTGCAGCATCACTACCCTACATGACTATTTTCTGAAAATTTCGGATTCCTACTTGGCCTCCACCAGAGATTTTCAACTTCAAACTTTGGTATAATATTACAGAACCATATGTTTGAGCCTCCATAGTATAGAAAGGACATAAGTCTCAGCCTTAAAATTTTATATGCGTTGACTATAGTAGTCTGTGTGATCCCAAATAGATTTTCAGTCCACAGAAAGAACCCTTTCTATACAGAAAGTTATCTTGAAAATGTAATTTATTCCATTTGGAACCCACAATAGAGTTACAACATGAAGTAGTAGTACGAGCCATGTTACTACTTACAACTAGCCTGTAGCATGTTGAGTCCAATAGTATTTAAAATTCAAGAAGCTACGACTTACCTGGACTGAGAAACTGAGGTTTTCGTAAATACACCTGCATACTGAGAATTTGGTGCGCACCATGACAAAAATATGGCCGCCATAGCCGAACGAAGTGAAATAGGGTTAAAAACATTTGTGGTTTTGAAGTATCATTACATAAGGGTACTCGCACACCAAACATTAAAAAAATTGAAAACAGTCGAGCGGGCAGTGTTGAACCACTTACAGTGCAATGACCCAGGAGTAACTTTAATAAATTTTGGTTTCCATTTTTTAGATACTTCATTGAACAAAAAGATACTTCAGAAACTTTCACAAACTATATCTCCTATTAAAATAACACCAAATGTAAAGTTATGCAAATTCCTGCTATTCACACTGACATTAGTAAATTTAATAAAAAGTGGTTCCTCTTTATACATACTTTGTTGAACAAAATAACCTTATTCACAGTTTACTCAACAACATAACACACTTTTTACATTCCTTGTGTGTGACAATTCTGTTTTCAAAATATTTACCACGCATAGAAACCAAGTGTTATATTTTTCTTTTCTGTCTTAGTTTTGTATTTTTTACTTTAAGATTTTCTGTAATGGACATAACTTTGTCCGAAACGTTAAATGTGTTAACAGTTTATTATTTTTTTTCAACACAGTAGAACTAGAAGTTCCATTCGTACGTAATTTTTTTAACTGATGACTCCAAGAACATAATGCCTATCCAGGGGAGATTCATAAGATAAGAATTTTATGGGCGGTAACAGCACTATGGCTTACGCCCCTTCCGAGGGGTAAGATTCATAATTTACAATATACAGGGTATCCATGAAGTCCGTTACACCCCCTGTGTCGTCCGAATGGTTACAAATATGAGAAAATGCCAAAACGCGTCCATCATTATTTTTTAAGGGCTATCATTTTGAACTATAAAACTTGGCCTCCAAATTCAAAATTTCAAATAGGGAAGGGAGTCGAGTGATATCACGTTTGAAAGATCTTGGCAAAAGAAACATTTGGTGAATCTTTCAACTCGCTGTGTTGTCGTTATCTAAAATGGCAGAGGTTCAAAGCTCGTGTCCATATAGTTCGTTGCCACCCCGTGTATCTTCGGAAAGGCTATACCCAAAACACATAATTCATTATTTTCAGAAATTATCATTTTCAGGAATCTATTACTGTAGCCCGCTCTCCGACGGGGTTGGCGGGTGTAACTTAAAATTGCAAATGGGAAAGGTGGGACCTTTGAACTCACGCCATTTTAAATAGGGACAACACAGCGACTTGAAAAAAATCAACAAAACATTTCTTTTATCAAGTCCTTTGAAACGAGATATCACTTGACCTCCTTTCCTATTTGATAATTTGAAGTCTTCCCCCTTATACCCCGCTTGGGAACCAAGTTTTAAAGCTCAAAATGATAGTCCTTCGAAATAGTGATGGACGTGTTTTGGAATTTTCGAATATTAGTAACCGTTCGGGGGATACAGGGGTTGCAGCGGACTTTCTGGGCGCCCTGTATATACGTGTTGAATTGGAAGTTAAAATACCATCCAGAAATAATTGCTATATTGAAAAAAGAAATGCTGGTCGCGTGATTGATCGGGAATCAAACCCAGATCTTCGATTTACCGGTCGTGTGCTGCCCCAGTTAAGTTACGTTATAATCAAAATTTAACTCGCAGCATCTTAAAAATTCTTAACCGTACAGGATTGTTTTTCCTAAGTCGATCATGTCTCTTTAACAAGCACTCTTCTAGGAGCAAGGATGTGGAGGTAGTGGCCAGGGCGTTAGTCTAGGTAATATCTCGACATTCATCTGGCGAAACTGAGAAAAAGCATGGAAAACCTCATGAAGCTGCTCAGCAACAGAACTGGAATTTTTGTGCGTCTCTAGAATCGATCCGAGGGTTTGTCTTTGTGTTGAGGTTGAAGTTGCACCAATGACTTCATACGAGTGTACGTCATACATTAGACGTTCTTTAGCTATTGTGAATTGTCAAATTACTTCGCTGTTACTAAACTTTTTGCAGGATTATTATCATTATTATTTTGTAATGTGACCGTTTTCTTTCTTTCTTTTTAGATTGTAGCAGCGTTGCATGACCGAATGACGCAGTGCCGGTATGTGAAGCCTATTGAGAGTTTTGATCTGGGTATAATACCAGAACCATGGTATGAAGTTAACGTGCTCAAAGAAGGAAGAAAGGCACTGGAAGAAGTTAACGAACATTTAGGTATACATCTTAGTCATCTGTAATTTTAATTTAACGGATTAATCGCTAGGAATTCTAAATAATTGAGCTAATTTTTGAAGGTGGAAAATATTGCGCAATTATTCTGCGATAGAAAGGTACATTCAGATTTTATAAATAAATTGAGAAAACCGCAAGACGAGAAGTAAATTCATGAGGGACGAATTTGCGACAGATTTTAAAATTATACATTTTACAATAATAGTTTTATTGTTGTTCCTGTATAGTTTTACTTTATAAAGTATTACAGTCTTCTAAAATATTACTATATAAATCTGTTTTTAGGACTGGCGTTCGATGATTGGGACCTGGACTTTTATACGGAACTATTTAAAAACAAGTTACACCGGAATCCTACTAGTGTTGAGTGCTTCGATCTTGCTCAGTCAAATAGCGAGCATAGTCGACATTGGTTTTTCAAGGTACCTTTCTTTGAATTATTTTTAAATAAATAGAACATTTTGTTTAACTTAATTTACATTGCAGGACTGTACTGGTATCTACGACTTAAAGAGTCTTCAATACCTTTAAGGCCCATTTTTTCGCTTTTCTTAAAAACTAATTGCTTTGTCGCAAATGTGAAAAGCCGGCCGGGTGGTCGAGCGGTCTGCGGCGGTAGGCTATCGACTCAACGGTCCAGGGTTCGAGTCCCGGCAGGGGCATGGGTGTGGATCAAAGTTTTAGCAAATGTGAAAAGTAAGAAAGAATTCTGTTATTAGAGCGAAAAAAAAACAAACGATTAATTACTGCTATTTTCAGGGTGTCTGGCACCCTGGAAAACCTGGAGAATCTGGAATATTAAGTGAAATTTATAAATCTGGAAAACTCAGGGAAATTCCAGTTTATGAGGGAAATTTATTAGGTGTACTTGTCCACAGTTGGTAAAACAGTTGGGTGGGTTCTCTCTGCCAATGCAAATTTGACGTGCAATATGACTACTATCTTTAATTATCATTCCGCCTGTGAAATAGAATCAACTTTGCGCAGGTTCTGGGAACTTCAGGAACTACCAGCAAACAACGTCATGTGAAGTGAGGAATCTTGCTGTGAAGAGCATTTCGCAGCTACCCATAGCAGGAATGCCGAAAGTAGATACATTGTGAAACTACCTTTTAAAGACAATAGTGCCTGATGGAGTGCATCTCACGGTGTTGCAGTAAATCGTTTGAAACCGATGGAACTTAAACTAGCGCGAAATCCTGCAGTGCGAGAACAATACAGTGCCTTTATGGATGAGTACTTGCAGTTGGGACACATGGAACAAATACCATCAAAAAGTGAAAGTGTTTCAGATTCTGATTGTTATTATCTACCCTATCATGCGGTTATGAAAGATAGCAATACCACCACAAAACTGAGGGTTGTGTTCGGTGGTAGTGCACGGACTAGCACCGGTGTGTCTCTGAATGAAAAACTGATGGGCGGATAGGCATCATTATGGGTTTTTTCCCACAAGGCTCACCAGTATCGCAATATCACAAATCAAGTTGCTCAGTTTTCTTTCCACAGTAAGCCAATACTCAATAGTATTAACAATTAAAACTTTTCATTCTTTTATCAGCATATCATTCTGAATTGTTCAAAGTATTGCACAAAGTTCAAGGAAACTCTATTACAGAACTAGCAGATGCTTTAGTGTACTACTTTTTGATGCTACGGCGTCTATCGTCTTTTCATTCGAACATTCTGTAATGCCTTGTTTAGATTACTAAAATTTTACAATGGTAAGAATTATGGGTAAAACTAACTTGCGTTCAGACTACCGAACTTAACTTGGTTATCATGCTTGTACTACCATTGTCTGAGAAGAAACAGGTAAAGGTTTCCGTAGAGTAAAGAATCTGCTGGTTACACGGGAAAGGATTGAATTATATATAAGAAAAAGGAACACAAATGAATTGATTGTAGCATCACACTTTGTAGATTAGTTCTGCCATCATTCTTTTAGACTTTAAAAGTGATACGCACCACTAGGATACTTTATATTTCAATAAAGAAATAAATTCACGAAGTGAGCCACGCCTAATAACTAACTTGCCTTTAGACAGCCATTTCTTACTAACGTTACAAGATAACCATCGTAAGTTGTTAGTTAAATTTGAAACCCGCGTTAACGGTATCTTGCGTCGTTACTTAAATGCTCCGGTTAACGTTAACTATGGTAAGATGTTAGTAATGTAAACAAGGCATAATCTTTTTCAATAGACATCAACATAAATATTTCCAAATGTTCTTGAGACACGTTCCCACTCCTACCCAGATCACTTTTCCAGTACATGAGACATTATTTCTGTATGTGAATACGTCTTCCCATGTGACATCAAAAGATGGCAAATACGTTTTTGATTACCTTGTATTATTTTTTATTCTATTATCTATTTACATTCTGTTGTATTGTTTTGCCTTGAGAAACCTCGTCTATCTTTAGTGATCAGTAGTAAGATCGAGGGAACAGAAACAAAAGTATTTTTTCTTTTCGTTTGAGGGAAAGCATAACTTACAGCTGGGGGTCAGTGCCCCCATTGTACTGTCCAACTCAGGCACTGTCCGCGAATGTTTATATTAATGCTTGAGTGCTACCCTACCGAAAAGAACGTCCATCTTTCTAAAAATGTTTAAATAATCCAATCTAGAACATTTATGTACAACTATATATATATATATATATATTCAATTTCTAATGTATTTTTTGAATTCGGTTCAGTTGTTTTTGAAGATTTTTTTTTTTTATTCTTGAAAATGGTGGTTTTCATAAATGAAGCATAGTGAATACACTGTCAAAATTTATCTGGTCATCCCTTATTTATTTCGTGTTACATTTGAATTTTAAAGTACAGCCTGAGTTCGGAAAATCTAAAAATCAGGAACGATCCTGTCCAGAAGCTGTTCTAATTCATCTGACTTGTATTATTTCTGAAACCTGATTTTTTCCCCTCCAATGATACAGTGGTCTCCTTGCATGCTTTCTTGCTCTGAAATCCTGAACGACTTTTGTGGTTATACGTGATTGAATATCAAGCCCTAATTTTTTCTCTTTTTCTTTTGTGCAGTTCTAGTCAAGTTAACGAAAAGAGCAGGGTTTTTAATGGAGAATCTGAATATAAATTGTAGAGCTAGTGACCCAAGAAGACGAACAAGCAAGTGAAACACGTGCCATCATAGTAGCCTAAATCTCTTGAATGATTCAATCACTGTTATTGCTAGAGCATTAACACTGATAACCAGTTTTAAAATCGCGTTTCTGGTTATAATAACACATCCAACGTTGAAAAAGTAACAGGTTTTGTTCAGGTGTGCAATTTGCATGCATTCAGTTTTTTTTTTCTTTTACCACGCATCCTCCGTGCTAGTTACCACCACCAGAGGGCAACAAAGTTAAAACAAAATACAAGACAGGAACATCGTATTCTCGATAAATGCATGTTATTCTTTTTTCTCCGCCAGGGGGAGTAAATAAATTAGAGATTGGTTTCTTGGCACACACAGAACACACATAAACATACTTTAGTAGTCCAGAAAAAAGAAAAATTACAAGATAAATGTAAAACGTAATAATAATAATAATATAATGGAGGAAGAACCTAAATATGGAATACCGTTCCATTTTTTGAGACAGTAAATCACTATGTTTTCTAGACTATAAAAAATTATGCGTAAAAGTATCCACCTTTAATTTGTATCCTCTTTTCTACACCTCCATCTGATGATATGTTACCCTAGGCTACTATAAATATCTTACTCATGTTAATCTAAATACCTTACTGCATGTTGTTCTACATATCTTATTTCTTACGCCATTCTATGAGAAGATGTTATTTAAGGTACATTTTGAGAGTTTAGAAATTACTGTTATGAGACTAACGTAATCTCAATATGTTGGTTTGTTTTAGCTTCAATTCTTCATATTCTAAAGTGTGTTAAATGAAAAAGAACCATTCAGATAATGTTGTAGACGATTAATGATTGGACTATCACTAGATGGGATTATTTTTATATACCGGAAATGATTATGTATTATGAATTTATGATTTTATCAATCTCTGTGTATAAAAATGTTCTGCTGTTATTTTCTAAATGTTAGTTTTGTTTCAGGAATCTATACGAAATGTTTCATTGATTGTTTTAGGCAAAATTGTTAAACGACTAAGCTATGCAATGTCTCACTGGATACACTTGTTGGAACTTTGTGTGGGAATAAATATTTCTGCATTCTATGTTACTCTCAAGTTATTTACCAAGTTTTTGAAAATTAGTATTTTCTAGAGGGCAACCCTCTAGGATTTAATACTTACAAATCAAACTGAGCGTAGCCCCTCCTAGGCGTAAACTCAAGACCTAGGGGTTAAGTGGGATGGCTATCGCCGCAGTAAGATCCCAGCATTTCGAAACAGAAAATGTAAAGATACATAATCGATCCTGACGTTAGGGAATGGGAAATCAACACTTTCGCGTATGCCCATCGCTAACCGGCTGCGCCCCCCCCCCCCGCGGCTCACGTCACCCAGCTCCCTTCGGTCGCATCATGCCCCCCTTGCACACGGAGCGAAGCCCTGGTTTATTTATATACATCCTAGCTTTCAGTAGCCTCTATTTGGTGTAATAAATAACTACTTTTATTAAATTTCCTAATGCGTATATATATAAAAAAGTTAATTTTCTTTTAAATAATAATTTAAATTACTTACCCCAGGATTTGATCCCGGAACCTCTAGATCAGCTTCCCGATACATTAACCACCAAACCAATCTGGGAGTCGGGAAACAAGAGCTTGTTGGTATTATTTATAGTTCTAGGAGCTCTTCACCTGCACGAGAGTGGGCAACACCTCGGGATCATACTGTAGCGATTGCTAGGTGATAAGTGGGGATCTCAGCTGCTGTGTCATCAAAAGTTCCAGTATCATTGTATGATAAGGTAGACTCACGATCCGGACAAATTGTAATAAGCGTCTAGTAAGCTTGAATGCGTTTTGATAGAAGGAGTATAAGGTTGTTAAATAAATACAGATACAGATCCTTTTGCATCTCGTCACCTGTTTTCATAACCACTTCAGACTGACCTAACATGACAAGTCAATCGATGAAACACGAGTGGATTATCACTTTAAAACTTAGATATTAAAAGGTCTCTTTCCCCATCATTTTTAAATTAAGGCTTACGAAAGATAATGACCAATTAGATATTCACTTATCGCAATCCACAAGGCTGGAATTTTACAAATTAATCCACAGCAAGAAGCGTTCAACTGATTCATTTCGCACTGAATAGAAATGAGTCGTAGCACACCGAGTTAAGTGTTTCCGATCCGCTAGGATGTACCGTTTATCAGTGCATATTTAAACTTGTTGTGTTTTGAATTTGAATTAATTTATAGCCTTTAATCATCTGTGGCTCACGATAGGGTAAGGTAGGGAAAAGGATATGGTAAGGAGTTTGCCAGAGATTAAGTTGAAGGTATCAGTGGCCGTTCATCCTGACTGAAGTTTTTCCAGGACCTATTCTCAGCCACACCAGGCAAATGCCAGAATGGTACCTGGCCGACTACCTTCCAGCTTCCTCTTTATATGGTAGATATATGGGGTTTGTACAGTCATTTACAATAATAAGTGGAGGTTGGAGTTATAAGAAATATTTGCTCTTTCATCCAGCAGAATTGTTTCACTGTGCGCCTAATAGTTAGACAACCAACATGACAGTATAAATATGCTCCGAAACATGACATTCCAGGATATTCCTCCATTTGGAGGAAAGATGATTTCTTCAGCATAATTTAGAGAACAATGGGATAGATAGGCAGAAATCCTATTCTTGTCTTATTCAAACACACAGAGAAAGAGAGAGAATGGAAGAAGACGGAGAAAGAGCGAAAAAAGAGGAAAAAACAAGGAAAGAGGAAAAAAACAAGGAAAGAGGAAAAGAAAAATGGCGCAAGACATGGAAATAAGTGAAATTGTAACGCTTATAATACACAGTCTCCGTCTCTGTCTCCCTGCCCTTTTCTTTCTCTGTATTGTGTTTTTCTTCCTTTTCCGGATAAATCTCTTTCAGGAACAATCGCGAACATCATTTACAACGCTTAATTCCTTGAAGAAAATAATTCGAAATTTAGGCTGGGAATCAAACCAAAAACCGTGAGAATGGAAATCGAAGTTGTATTACACTGCACGTGTGATACGTAACAATGCTAAAAGATGTCATTTGCGCGTGGATTAGTGGTGCGCAAGAACAAGGACTCGTTTCGTAGATTTACGAAATCACTCTTTTAATCCTGGATTAATCCGAGATATATGTTGGTGCAACAGTAAGTTCTCAAGATTGTGGATTAATTCGTGCTTGATCTTGATCTACAGATCAAATGTTTTTTATGGAACCAAGGGGGCCTGAGCCATAGATGCGTAAAGGCCGTAAATAAAATTCAAATGGAATCGGGGGTAACTCGCGGAGAAGTTTTGCTGGCTGATCTAACAACACATTTGTTACGATCTGTGTAGCTTAGTGGGCAGCGTGTGATTCTCATTTTTCAAGTTTCTTGGTTCGATTCCTTGCCTGGATTTCAAATTATTTTCTTCAAGGAATTAAGCAGTAAGCACTGTAAGTGATGTTCGCGATTGCTACTGAAAGAAATTTATCCCATAAAGGAAGAAAAACGGAAGACAGAGAGAGAGGACAGAGGGGAAAGACGCAGACTGTGTATCCTGAAGCGTTAAAATTTCATTTATTTCCATTTCTTCCACTATTTTTCTTTGCCTCTTTCTTTCCTTTCTTCCCTCTTTTTTTCGCTCTTTCCCCGTTTTCCATGCTCTCTCGCTTTCGTGTGCGTGTGTGTTTGAACAAGACAAGATTTGTTAAAGTGCAAAATGACAATTCCTGCATGATGTCCATATTATTATTTTCCTTTACTTTGAATTAATTCCTGTCTCTTAGTACTTAATGTGAATGTAATTTCTGCCTATCTGTCTCGTGGTTCTCGAAATGATCATCAGCTACTCATTCCTTCTTCTTCCAAACGGAGGAATATCCCGGCATGTCATGTTTTGGCACATATTTGTACTGTCATGTTGGTTGCCTAACTATTAAGCGTACAGTGAAACAATCCCCTGGATTCTTATAACTACAACCTCTATTTATTATTGTAAGTGACTGTACACCTGTCGCAAGTATCTACCATGTATATCCTTTTTTCTACCTGTTTTACCATTTTATATATATATATAGCGCGCGACTTCAGTGCGGATTGAATAAAAGTCTAAGACGACAGTAGCGACACGTAGCGGACGACGCATCAAGTTTGGAGAACAGTTGACTGCTATATAGCGCGTGGATTTCAGAAGCTTGGAACAGTTGACAGTTGTACAGCCTGTAAGTTGGGGATGGAATTTTGGAAGGAAACGTGTAGAAAATGCAGAGCAAACGCTAGGTTTAGAGTTATTGAAGGTTAAGGCCAGGATTCATTTTCGCGCTTAAACCATGAATAAAGGCGCCCTCCCACGGACGGCGTGTTGAGGTTCTGATCGTAAGGGGTAAAATGTGTATTATGGCAACCAGGAAAGATAGATCAAAATTGGTGTTGTGAGACTCGGTGTTTAAGGAAACTGTGGCATCAGTTTTGTTGATAGTGCAGCGCTGTTAATACGAATATTAAGAGCACCACGTGTTTCCCCCACATAAAAGACATCACAGAACTTGCAGGTTAGAATGTACATTAGAGGTGTACATTGGGACTTAAGAGTGTATCGGCCACTAGCAGTATTGATAATGACTGTAGAAGAAGTGATGAAAATGGAGCAGGTCCTACATCTGGGTCTCTTGCATATATGGGCGCTGGTTTGGGGTGGTGGCGAGGAAGGATTCGTACGGACCAAGATGTTTCTAAGATTAGGGGGATGCTGAAAAACTAATCTCGGTTTGGTGGGGAATGCTGATCTTGTCTCTGGGTCAGATTCTAGTATGTGGAAATTAGATTGTAGGATTTATATATATTTCATTGTTGCTCACAAAAAAATGTACTTCAGAATTGAAAATATTTACTTGGCATCAATGTCTTCAATGTGGAGTTTAAAAGAATCACATATGAAATGCCTGATTAGTTTCGAACACTACCTTGTGTTCATCGACAGGGGCGACACCAACGCACAATTAAATAAATAAATACATATAAAGTAAAAGTAAAAGAAGAAAAGGAAGAGGCTGTACTGTAAGAAGTAATGTGAAGCTAAAGTAGAAGTTTCATTCATGAGATGGATATCGCTATTAATGCAACTTCGAGTAGTTATTTTGAATTGAATTTCATTTATGGCCTTTATGCAACCATGCCTCAGGCCGGGATAGGGGTGTGGAAGAAGCCTGCCATGACATAGTTTCTAAGATATCATCAGCCTGGTATGACTGAGGAAAAGCTCCGTCTTGATGGCCGGCCGGGAGTAGATATGTATGAAAAATAACATTTGTATGTGATAAATATTTTTCAGAAAATAGCATTTTCTGTCTAAATTGTTCTGAAACAGAGGTCTTCATTGAGCGTGCTATAACCTAAAAAAGATCATGAGGTAACACTTGTATAGAATAAGAACCCTAAATAAACTCTAACGTAAGTAAAGTGTGGGTGTCTTTGAGAACCATTAACGAATTGAATATTCACTTCTGGTATATTGCTTTTCGATTTGCAATTAGAAATTCCAGTGTGTATAATAGCATTGTACCAAAAACGCCACATCTAGTAATTTACTCAAGTGAGCTCAAGTAAATATTTCGATGTTTTATTAGTATTTTTCCAGCTTCCTGCCTGGTATAGTCAGAAACATGCTTGACTTCAGTGCGAGCAGTCCCATGTTTGATTCCCAGTGAATGCTCAACATTTTAATACTCTGATCATGAAAGTCAGACTCCGTCACCCTTTAAAACGTAATACAACTTTCTGACATACGGGCTGGCGAGCCGCCTAGTTTAGTTTATTGGTACTGTATTTTTGTAGTTAATAAATGGTGACTTACATTATTTATGATTATGTGGAAGTCTGTTTTCCTCTGCGAATATAATTTGTTTCGTAGCTGCTTTTTCTTATATATATATATATTTTCCTGTTTCCAGGGCCGGATGGTGATCGATGGGAAGGAACAACCTGCGTCTCTGATAGATATGATTATAGACACACAAAACACTACAAACCCCAATAATGTCATTAAATTCAGTGATAATAGCAGGTAAGTCAGTCTCTCAACACTTCGTTTAATAGCGAAACAGTTCTATTTAGTTCCATTCTCATGTAATGAGTTACGGACATTTTGCAACTTTTTTTTTTTTTAAATAAGATGAATGTAGGTTTTGTTTCTAACAGACTCAGGTGAGAAAGTACTCAATCATTAGATAGTAGCCAGTGGTTAAGTAGTTTTGGTCGTCGCCTTGTAATTAAGGAAGTCTGAGTTCGATTTCTGTTGGAAATACATTGAACGTAGTGGTTCGAAATTCATTTTAAACTGTAGATTCCATTCCTAGGACGTTATCTCCACGCGAAGGAACTGAATCCCAAATTCTCCTGCCCATAGACTTCGTGGCTTGAACGTGCCTCCAGGCAATACACCACCAACATCCGATAATAGAAAGAAAGAATACAAAAAGATAAACCGTCTTCATAAATGAACTGAAATTTTTTTAAAAAAAATAGTACAATTGTTAGAATAAGGTGATTATTAGTAAAATATTACAATCTTGAAGGCGGGATGATGATTTATACCCGCCGTGTTGCTTTGTGACCATTTCTCATCTTAATCTTTGTCCTTTCCTGTCTTAGATATTCTTTATGTAAATATTACGTTCTTGAACCCGGTGAAACCTCGTGACAGAGCATAAACATTGTTAATATGAAAATATTCTACAATAAGATGATATGTAAGTCATTGCTATTAAATTAGTATAGCTTCTCGCACAGACAGTTTCTATATTTGTGTAACATTCGCAACCGGGGCTTGAAACGAGTCCTATAATCCAGCTACTGTAAAGGCAAGGTCGTTGTATAATGGTAGAGAGAGAGAGAGAGAGAGGAGAGAGGGAGAGAGAGAGAGGGAGAGAGAGAGAGGGGGGGTCATTTTCTTGGCAGCATTGGTGTGTGGATCAGCGCTCTGTTTCGTATTCAAATTCAAGCTTTTCATCCTTACAAGGTGCTCGATTATATCGAAAATCAGCACTTAAATAAAAGTCAAATTTTTTTAAACTATTAATTTCGTGTAGACTTCACGATGTTGCAAGATATTTAATGAATAAGTTATCCTAGCATTATTTATTTACTTTTTAGCACTTATTTGAAGGAATTTTAATATGGCTAAGAAATTGTGTGATAATATGATTTGATGTCATTCTAGGTTTAGCAAATGGGTTCAACAGTTTTGGCGTGTTACGCGAGTGTGATGTTCAATAACTGAGTCTCGTTTCCACAGAAACAGTAATTGAATTAAAAGTTAGTATGATTAAAACATTGACAGCATTGCCCTCGACTATCGACCCAACTGTAGTATTGACCGGTTCAGCCATATTAAGTTTGAATTTGTAGTTAACCTTTGCGTTTCGTTACGTAATTTTATTTAGCTAAAGCATGAGAGTAATAGTTTGTATCATTGTGCCAAGTTTGGTTAGAATGTGTTCCATAATAGAGCCTCGTTATCATGGAAACGGTGATTAATTTAGGGATTCTAATTCGCTAAAGCATTGAGGGTAGTTTCCTCAGTCTTATTGGCAAATTCATTTAGAAGCGATGTGATTTCTCTCGTTACCATGAATACCGAACTATGCGTCTTTGAATTATTTGAATGAGACTACCGCCAGAACGTCCTTTACAGAACCGAAAGAGGAAGTGGTTTACGGAAATCGTTGCCTCTAATCCGAAGTTATAACCGAACAAACATGAAATTCAAATGCGTCTAAATCGTTGACAGTCCCTGTTGACATATTGGCAAAGCAATTAGTTTTTAGTTTGAGTCTATGCAAACGGAACTTCACATCTTAAATAGTATGGACGGCTACGAAAGTTGGAGTATGACCCTAGCAGATGAACATAAATTACGTGTGCTTGAAAATAAGGTTTCAATACGGGACAAGATGACCGGAGAATGGAGGAGACTACATAATGAAGATTCATTATTTTTGTAATAATAATGAAACTGCGACAACTAAATTGGGTAGGTTATGTAGGGGAAAAAACTAAGATTATCGTGGTTGGAAACTTGGAGGGAAGAATACCACTGGGGAAACCGAGACGTTGTTGGGAGGACAATATTAGAAGAGATCTTTGAGAGGTAGGTGTTCGTGATGAAAATTGACTTGATCTTTGCCAGGATAGAATCCAATGGCGAACGTATGTTACTGCAGCGATGAACTTCCGAGTTTCGTAAGCCATAAAGTTAGTTAGTACCACCAAACTAATGTTCCTACATTCTTCTAAAAGTTTCATGAAATTCTTGGCATCCATTCCAAAACTATGCATGCCCATACATAGAAGAATACATGCAGAATTATCAATCACTTTTTTTTAGGGGTTAAAAAGAAATAAAAGCATTGCTTATTAGTTTTGAGAATACCACATTTCACAAATTTGAAATTAAAGAAAAATATATAGAGGCTACCTGGACAAATTGTTAAAGTAATTGGTTAAATCAATTTCCCTCTATCCAGTCGAGCTACATGTGCTATTAAAAAGCAAGATCTCTTTTTTGCGGGGGTGGGGTGAGGGTGGGTGTATAAAAGTGCTGAAGCTTTAAAAATGTATGTGTAATTAATTGCATTATCTGAACTCGCTTGTCATGTTGATTTTTTTTTTTTTTTGATTTGGTGAAGGAAATTATCCGAGATGACCATTGTATTAGTTGGACATTCAGAATTTTATTTTGAAATGATATTCAGTTTAATGGGTGTTTCTGTTCTTCGAATTTCTTGATTAATTGCTTACTTGAGTGAAAAAGAAAGTAGTAAGAGAAAGATAGTTTTCTGAATTAGTGGAATATATTGGACAAAGAAATTCCACAAGCTGATGGCTGGCTTGTTCGTATGATGGCTGTAAAAGGCGAGAAGAAAGCGACTCCTGGCCACTCAATGAAATAATATTCATTCATTTAATGGAAGACAGTAGTAACTAGAAACAAAAACTTCGGTCAGAATGTCCAACACTGGAATTCCAGACCAACCCCTTTCAATTCTGATGATAGATCACTTCTGCTGAATTATAATGAACTCAAATTTAAGTAGATTGAGTATTATTATTATTATAAAAAAAAAACAACCTAGTTTTGTATTTTTTTTTTTTTTAATATATTCCCGCTACGGTTTGTTTATAGTACTTGCCTCGTCTATATTTAAACTTGTTCATTTGATGAATAGAACATTTTTTTTTTTAAATTATAAAAAAGACTCTTCCGTTAACAAGTCACTACTGTATTTCATTGTCTCTACCGCGTTAATAACCTGACAAAAGAAGTAGATATCACGTATTTACATTCAAATTTATGTGGGTAAGTAAATGTTAATTCGAGGTGAAAGGATACTTACCCCCAGTTTTACAATCGACGGCTAAGCTTCTACAAAGCTTCTGCCTACGCAAAATATGACGTAGCCTGAACTTAGCGCTGGCTAGAAGCTTAGCCGTCGATTGTAAAACTGGGGGTTTAGTATGTAAAGTATTTTATAATTTAAGATGCGGTCTCTTGCACTTAGAAAATAATATAATTCGTGAAAAGGTTTGTTCTGGTGATAATGTTACGAAAAGTGGACATGTCTTTTCTTGTAGATTATCTGTATCGTAATATATATTTTCTTGAAATAACACTTATTTGTTTGTTTGTTCATTTCAGTGCAATTGAAGGTTTTGAAGTGAAAGCATTTCGACCACATGATTCAACAGAAGCTAGTCACTTTTCTGTTGCACGTAGCAAGTCTCATATTATTTTTACAGCTGAAACTCATAATTTTCCTACAGGTGTGGCACCGTTTAGGTACGTGAATAGATTTTGTGTTTAAATACAAATCAAGACAAGACGTTAAGAAACATTCTTATGGTCTTTCTGTTCCTTATTAATAACCTACGTTTTGTAGGTTTGTTAGAGTTATCCCAATAGCCCATGTCGGGCAGTAGAAGTTGTCTATTTTCTGTTCTTTGAGAAGGCATCGGCCGCGGTTTTAATACCAGGGGTACGATCCTGGTATTCGGCTGATACAATTGGAAAACTTGTACTCAAATTTTAACCTTCTCCTGTTTTATAATATATTTTTTCGTGTATTTGTGTTCTTTGTTTTTATTCCTCGTGAATTTATTTACTGTTAATTTGAATTATTTTAAACTCAGAATCTTTCTGAGTTTATATAATCGTTGAATCTCACTTTAATACTTCACATTTGTTAAAACCTGGACTGGGTTAACTCAGCGTCTATGTTGTAGCCGTCACGCCGTGCTTATATCTACTATCCGTGAGGAAAATGTAAAAAAATGTTTATTTTCTTTAGTTAATGTTGAGACAACTGTCCAATAATTCATTGTAGACTATAACTAGAGCTACGGACGTCCTGCTTTTGAAGGACGTGAGTTCTTTTTAACAAACCATAAATAATTTTAAAAAATAATTGGATATCACTATGACGCGTCAGAGAATTTACGCGTGATAGCAGGCCACAACAGCCTTTCAAGCAACTCAGCCCAGTGGGCCAGTATACCCAGCGCCTGCTATTCAGTGGTTACTTCGGATAAGCACTAGAAAGGCGGCGTGAGTTGGAGTCCAGCTCACTTTGGCTATACTAACAGATTACTTAGTTTTAGTTTTTTTTTTCGTCCCACTAGGCGAATGCCAGCTGGTACCTTCACTAGAGCCCCTGACAACAGTCGTTTTCCACGGCTGTATCGAAGTTTAGGACGTGACAGCCTGTAGCTCTAAGAAATGTAAAGTTTCAGTTCAAAGTTGTTGTTTTTTCGAGTCCCACTATATTAATTCTTCCAGAATTTGTCGAAAATACTGTTGATTTGTTTCAGCCTGGTTTCCATTTAATTATTATTATTATTATTATTCACTTAAAGACCTCAAGCGGTAATGCAAGCTCGAGGAGCATTGTTATCAAATATAGTGGTATTAGATCATAACAAATTATTGCAGGAAAGTGAACGCTTCAATTTTGTGAGAGAGATGACAATAAGGTTATTATTTGCTTAGGCTAGGTTTGTGGTAATCTAGTTTCTAATGATATTTGATTAAAATGCATTGCAATTAATAGAATGGAATGGCTGAATTGGTTGATAAAGAAGAATATGAACGTTTTATTGTATGGTTTATTTGTTTAAAATTTGTTGGTTTTATTACGAATTTACTAGTATACATTTATTGCTGTGGACGTACGTTAAAAAGAAGCGAAAGGTTCATTGTTGAGTGGTGAAAGAGTATTATTATGACATGGCGAATACATAGAAGTTTATCTTGGATTGAATCAGTTTTTGGTGTTGATAAGTTATATGAATATGGGATTGGCGACCTGTGATAATTACTGAAAAACAAACTAGGATGACTAGAGGTCTCGTTTTTAACGGGACTGTCCTTTTTTTCTCGTTATGTGTCCCGGCAAATTGCTAACGGGACGACAAATGTATCTTTTATTCCTACTAGAAATAAATCGACTATTTTGTTCACTTCACTTAAATAACTTCCAACAATTGCCTGATAGTAGATAAGAAGAACGCATCCACGGCATCATGCTTTATGCTGTCTTTTACAATTTATTGTTTACCACCAGAGAGCAGGTAGAAACATTACCAAAGGCTTATGCACTTACAAATGTACAAATTGAATGTAAGAACACTGAGGTGGTTGTGAGCTTTGCATTGCTTGTCCCAGGCACAAACGCTGCTGTTGAAAGAACCTTTTCGATTGTAAATTCTCTGTGGAGAGAGATGGTGTTGTTGCAGAAACGAAACAAGCAATTCAAGTCTCATTTTCAGGATCTTAGTTGTAAACAGTTTCATAGTCTGTTGTTAAATAAGCCTAAATTCTTGCAAGGTATTCATTCATCAGAAAAATACATGGTAAAAAGCATTGTTTTTCGTTCTGAACTGAGCGCTTCAGATTATGTAGATTGTTACAATGTTCATGTGAACGTTTGTATCGTGTCGATAGTTATTACTTGATCAAACATCTTCGCACCAGTTCTTGGTAGTTAAAACATTGTTGTTAAGTTCATAATTTAAGTGTCCTGTTTTTTATGTCTAAATTTACAAAATGTTCCCTTCTTTTTTTGTTTTAAAAGCTCTGTTTACCCTAAAGTAAAGGTCACTGAAGAAACTTTAGTACATGGGTTATAAACACAAAGTTTAGGCTAACCTAATGGAATATCTCAACCTAATCTATATGTATAGAGTAGGATAGTAAAATTTAAAGTTAAATGAAAGAAACCAGTCAGAGAAATTAGGCTTTCAACTGGCAAAGTAAGTACTCAAACACGAACGCTCCGATTCCGTTCAAATTTTCAGAAATGCAGACCAGAACGACTTAATATCTCCTGAAATGATAATGCAAGCCGTATCGTTTTTAGCAAACCACTATCAAAGATGTGCCCAATGTTTGCTAAACACTTTAGCAAAGTTTATGATTGGAAAATGCCGCTTAAAGGAGAGTTCAATACTTGCCCAATGGAACCATTGTTGTGCCTTGATAATGAAATTTCCTGCATTGGGAAACACGTCTATGTGGCGCATCCCTCGATCATAAACTTTGCTGAAATAGATGTATTGGATACAACTTCGATTGTGATGTGCTAAACCGACATGGTTTGTGTGATTTTTTTTTTTTTTTTTTTGGAGATATCACGCCACTTGTAACAATGCCGTCATAAATTTGCACGCCTCGAGCGCCGAAAGAAATCATCTTTCGAAACTTTTGCAGAGGAATTTTTGTCATTTTTTGAAATTCCCTACATGGTGGTATAGTTTTGAGTCGCCACATTTCCAACACCCAGTATTTTTCCATATATATATTATATGGATCGCCTTCTGGCCTAGGGGTTACCATCGCTTACTGCTGATCATGGGGTCCAGGGCTGGATTCCCGGCTCTGCCAGGGAAATCTTTCCATCGTTTCCACCCACCATCGTGATGCAATTGGGGAGCTGCTGTGAATAAAAGACAATGGTGATCACAGTTGATAGCTTCGGCTCTCCTGTCCCAACACGTCTGGTCAGCGTGGAAACAGTAGACCAACTCCTTCCTCCGGGAGAGGTCGCATCCAATAGTGGATTGAATATGGCTGTTATTATTATTATATATATATATGGGGGTTGAGTTTCAAAATTACCCCCCCCCCCCTTTCCTCCCACAACACACATCGGATATTGAAAAAGTGTTTCTAGCTCCGAAACAATGCATTTGGGAATAAAACGCCTGCACAATAGTGCTTAGGATGTTGGACTGCACTTCTGAGAATTTGAAGGTAATCGAAGTGCTCGTGATTTAGTGCTTCCCTTGTAAGAGCCGTAGTGCAATGATAACTTCGGAAAATTGATAGTGATTATCTTAATATGAATAGTTTCAGCACTCTTCTTTTGTCCGTCTTTTTTTTTTTTAAACTTTCTCCCTTTTCTTCTACTTTGTTTACCTTCTCGTCCGTCTCTCCTAATTATCAGTTTCAACCTTTTCTGTTTCGCGGCACCCTAGAGTTTAAGACTCAAAAGATCTCCGTTACGTTGTGCTAGCAGCCTCCAGAATCACCACAGCTTTCTATGCTAAAGAGGCTGACCCTGTCACGAGAATTCTTGTTCATCTCTAGAGTCAGAGTAGAGTAGACTTTCGTCTATACCTAAGTATTATATCTGAGAGAGTTACTTTATATGTGTGATTCTTTTGATATATTTCATTGTAGATGTAATCAAGGTTCTCTCTTGTTCCTCCTCTCCAGTGGTGCAACTACCGGAACCGGAGGTCGTTTGAGAGATGTGCACGCAGTTGGAAGAGGTGGTCACTACATTGCTGGTACAGCTGGTTACAGTTTTGGAAACGTTCTTATTCCTGGTTAGTGAAAAATGATGTCCTGTTTTGCTATTTCGTTTATTATAAATAAGTTTTTAAAGGTTTATTGTAAACATAAACAATGAACTTGAACTAGAAACGAGGTACAAGGATGATGGATTTAATTACATCACATGAGGTTGAAATTCTCAGCTTATCTTTAATGTTGATGTAATCATTATACTATATTCGCTGAGAGATCTTAACATAGATTTCATAAAATATTTAATTGTGTCGTTGTTCCTTGTTGAAGTAGGGTAAGTCATAGTGCTTTCGCGGTTAATGTATTCGCATCATCGGAAAAGGAATAAGGGGAGTCCTTATGTGTCGTTTAGGGAGTTAAAAGCAATTCATCTAATTAATCTTCAGACTACATGTCCTAAAACAAAACGAGGTGTCCTGTGTCAGGTTAATTATTTTAATAGATTTAGAAAATTAGTTAAGGTAGGTCAATCCAATAACTGTGAAGGAGACCTATCTGAATAACTATATTCAGATTTAGAGTGTTGTTCGTTTTCAAGATTGCTCAGAGTGGAACTTCATAATTAACTGGGTGGCCGAGCGGTCTGTGGCGGTAGGCCATCGGCTCGAAGGTCCCGGGTTCGAGTCCCGGCATGGGTGTGGATGTTAACATATAAAGGCGAATCGTGACGGGCAGCAGTCCAAATTTATA
Source organism: Lepisma saccharinum (assembly GCA_022664845.1). Classification (NCBI taxonomy): domain Eukaryota; kingdom Metazoa; phylum Arthropoda; class Insecta; order Zygentoma; family Lepismatidae; genus Lepisma; species Lepisma saccharinum. Next base: position 110,939 of record JAGDQP010001605.1, read on the forward strand.
GACTGGCCCTTATAAAAATAGTTTACCAAAGTTTTTTTTTTCCGTAATTAATTATAAATTATTTCCGGGAGCCCTTTCGTAGCCAGGTGTTGAACGCTCTCGATATCGGTGCGAGCGGTTCCGGATTCGATTCCCGGTCGGTGCTGAGAACTTTATAGTGTTGACACAGCATCGTAAGGACAATTGGCGAGTTACGTAAAAAAAAAGTAACGGACTCAGATCTCGGAAGCCAGAAAAAACGGCATTGGATGTCGTTGCGCTGACCGCGTAGCATCCAGTTGAACTTCAACCGTCTGTCAGACCAAGGCCAGTGTAGCGCAGAAATATCTCAATAATTGGCATTCTTTAGCGAAAAATTAGCAAGGTGTTTCATTTTCTTCCTCTATCTCTTTTTTTTATTTATGAATTGGTCGATATTTATGTCTCGCTTCTACGTTGTTCGATAGGCTACAGAGAGCTCGGACGGCAGTCATAGAAAGATACGTTCCGATGCTTATACATGATGTGTGAAAAGGTCTACCTGATTTTTGTATGTCTTATTTGTTGACTTCACGTTTGAATGTCTAGTAAAAATGGGATACCTTGCAATGTATTATGTATTGCTTCCACGCTCTTACTATCGATAACGTTCCAAAGAAGACTTCGATTACGCTAGTATATACTATAAACAGAAGCTCCTGGGACCAGTTAGGCTGCTCTATAGGCCAAGCTATTACTTAGAAAATAACTTTGATTACAATAGCAACTAATGACGATGAATGATGTTTCCTAAATACACTCTTTTGCCAGATATTTGGTCTTCGTGGAAAGTGCTGATACTAAGATCTCCGTAGATTATTTTATTTGAAAACTCTGTTTTCGAATATAAATAACTACTTTTGATTTCAGTTAGTGGGTAGTGCGTACGCATTCAAACTTTAATCTTTTTTTTAAAAAAAAAAAAAAAAAAACAATTAAATTCGAACAAAATACTTCATGGACGGGTTGATCCTAGTTTGAGCACTTTACAACTTAACCAAAGATCTGGTAACCTTTTCTTTTTATACCTGAACATGCAAACAGATTTTCAGCTAAATTTCTCTTTATTTCCTAATCAAAATATATGTGGTGCAAGATCAGATGCATATGTGTGATACTCCTCATAATGATTACTTTTGTGATGGTAACATATTCAAAAGTTATAAAATCTCCCTAAAAACAAGATTAAAGTTAAGAAAGACTAATACAACAAGGAGAAACTCATACTGTACAACAGATTCCATTTGTGATCATGCCCTAGTCGGCAAAAAGTTAGGAGATCGATAAATTTTAAGACAACATACAAATTCGACTTTGTGAAAAGAGTGCGCATTAATTAAAGAAGAGAAAAGAACATGCAAGCTAAAGATAATTCAGTAAAATGATGGAATTTTTAAGACGATTTATGTGGACTTTCCTGGCTTCTCTTTATTTTTACCACTAAATATTTCTACAGATTGTTTGATTGCACGCAAAGAAAAAAATGTGATGCTTAATTTTAGGGCATCAAAAAGTATAAATGTTAAAAGGACTTCTTTGTTGTTTTGTATTTATTTAAAAATTATCTTTTTGCATAAAAGAAAACTAAATAATTTATAATTCTGCAATCTTGTCTTACATCTCACAGATTATAAATTACCGTGGGAAGAAGAGACGTTGACATATCCAGGAAACTTTGCCCCACCTCTTGAAGTAATTATTGAGGCTAGTAATGGTGCATCGGATTACGGAAATAAGTTCGGAGAACCAGTTATATCAGGATTTGCAAGATCATTCGGATTGAAACTTGCTAATGGTGAGAGAAGAGAATATATTAAACCCATTATGTTCAGCGGAGGCGTTGGCGCTTTAGATTCCGATATGACTTCAAAATTACCAGCAGAGAAAGGTAGGTTTTGTGTTAATATACTCATGAATAGAATAAAGAATGGTGATATACATAGGATAAAAGTGATGTATTATTTACGGTTGTCACTAACATATCTTCCATTTATGTGTTGCAAGAATTATTAAATTAATCTAACAAAAATGCGAAAATATCAATATTCAATCTTGAAAAAAAAGCATTGTGTGTGTATCTGAAACATAGAAGAGAGTATTCGGAAATTGAATCTTAATTAAGATTGTTGCCTGTTTTTCATTCAGATCGAAGCAAACAATATTTGGAATGTGTTTAAACCGTGCTCACAAAGGCTATTCATCAAACTCGAAGGGTTTAGCCATACCAAAATGTAATCCTCTATCATTTTCCGTTTGTTCAAGTGTGCAATGTAACTAATCGACGTGGGATTGCTGTAGTGGATGATAACCTAGGGCAGTGATTCGCAAACTACTTTCAAGTGCGGACCAGTTTTATTGGTTCGCAGGTTGAACGCGCTACCTTGCGCCTGCCCAAGAGCAGGCCTCCGAGGATCACCTGTGAAATTAAAAATCGACATCGATCATGCTCTGGAATTGGTTATGAACTTTCTTCCCTGAAAGTTTGAACTCTCTCGGCTTGAATTTGTTGGAGCAGCAATGATATTTCGTGTAACAGTGAAAAATACATTAGACATATACAGAGGTAGTGCCGCCATCTTTTGTTGGAGATCGTTGCTGTAGATTATCCTTAACTAAGGACAGTAAGTCATCGAATTATTGTCTGTATCAATGTCTGGTTAATTTCATTGAAATGTCGTGTTAAACTTGGGATAGGTTTACAATAATGTCTTGGTGAACTAATTTTTAAATATAAACAAAAGTAAGTATGACGATTGGTGCTCTACTCAGAAGCTGGGGTTTATGACCCTTTCCAAGATGAGCTCACGGTGTTCGCTACTGGCTTATATCAGGTAGAGATTGCGTTTAAAAGACGATACGTTCAGCTTAAAGTGTTTTCCTAACTGTTACGCCCAATGTGTCTTCGCTGGAAATCGGACTCGAAACCACTCTTTTTCCAAGTTGATTAGCGAAATATGATTTTGTCATATGTTCATTCAAGTATGTAATGTCTTCTTGGTTCGATGTCATGTACGGAGCAAATCTTTAAGACTAAGAAGGGCATGTAATTTTGTTGAAGTAAAGTAGTCTCTTCAGATTGCATCTATTGCTTGTACGTTCTTGTTTAGAACAGGAATTAATGTCGCTTACTGAATTCGAACGTTTCTGTATGTCTCGTTTTAGTTTACTTATCGAGCTTAGGAAGATTAATAGCTTCTTATTGAGACTGATAACTTTTATCGATTTGATGGTTGTATTTTTTCAACTTTACGTACATGAGCAAGAGATGTCGTTCAGTTTGAAGGATGATGTCTCTCGCTGAGCACTTTCGGATAAGTGGGGGGGGGGGGGGAATGTTAAGTGGTCAGAACTTTATTCGAGGTACCAGTCTGGTATGCACCGGGTGAAACTGAAGAAAATCTTTGAAAACTTCAGTCTGGACTAGAATGCACGTACCTCCTCAGTACCGATCCAAACTCAGAGACAACCATTAGACCCTGGAAATAGGATCTTGACGGATGTGGAATAAAAATATCAATAAATATTTTAGAACAACTGAAGGCTTCAACCTGTGTGGTCTTCAATTTCGTTACAATGTCCATGAAACTAGGGATCGGTAATGTAATGTCAAGATTCGAATTTGGTGCACTAGAGAAACCCATGCACTAGCCCGGCACTAATCAAGGAACTTCATAAATTGATAAACGATATCAATAGTTCAGGTTTATAAAAAAAAAAAAAAGGCGATAAATCGGACTGTAATAATTACCGTGGAATCTCGTTACTCTCAACATGTTACAAGGTATTAAGTAATATTCTGTTAACACGCCTAAGTGTATACGCAGATAATAATTGGAGATCATCAATGTGGATTTAAAAGAAATAGATCCACGTTGAACCAGATTTTCACCTTGAAACAAATCTTGGAGAAGAAATGAGAATAAAATGGGACTGTTCACCAGCTATTCATTGATTTTAAGAAGGCCTATGATTCTATTAAAAGGGAAAAGTTATACAGTACCCTGGTACAATTTGGAATTCCGAAGAAACTTGTTCAACTTGTGAGGATGTGTCTTAGCGACCCCATAAGCATAGTACGGGTACGTAATAATATGTCAGGTAGTTTCAAGATTCGCAACGGATTGAAACAAGGTGATGCCTTGTCCCCACTACTATTTAACTTTCCTTTAGAATATGCGATTTTAAAATAAAAGAAGACAAAAAGGGACTAACGTTGAATGGCTTGGATCAACTGTTCGTATACGCGTATGATGTAGATTTAATAGGGGAATATATAGATGCACTACAAAGTAACACCGATGTCGTAGTAAAAGCGTGCTATGAGATAGGTCTACAGGTAAACATAGATAAAACAGAATACATGATAAGCCAAAACACAGGGAAAAACAGAAATCAGTACGTAACAATTAAGAATGAGAACATAGAGAAAGTAAACAAATTTAAATACTTGGGAGCATACGTAACAAGCAAAAGCGACGTAACGGAAGAAATAAAAAGTTGTTTAGTATCGGGCAACGCATGTTTCTATTCAGTCCAGAAACTCCTATCCTCACGATTAATATCAAGGAAGTTGAAATTGAAAATAAACAAAACTTTTATTCTGCCAGTAATACTTTACGGTTGCGAAAGTTGGAGTACGACCCTAGCAGATGAACATAAATTACGAGTGTTTGAAAATAAGGTTTTGAGAAAGATATACGAGCCGAAACGGGACAAGATGACTGGAGAATGGAGGAGACTGCATAATGAAGAACTCCACAGACTTTACGACTCACCCGATGTTGTAAGAATAATGAAATCGCGACGACTAAGGAGGGCAGGCAATGTAGCTTGGATGGGAGAAAAACTAAGATTATATTCAATCTTGGTTGGAAAGCCGGAGGGAAAGAGACCGTTGGGAAGACCGAGACGACGTTTGGAGGACAATATTAGAAGAGATTTTCGAGAAATATGTATTTGTGAAGAAAACTGGCTTAATCTTGCCCAGGATAGAATCCAGTGGCTAACGTTTGTTACTACGGCGATGAACTTGCGAGTTCCATAAGCTATAGAGTAAGATGATAAGAAAAAGCCCGGAATTAGAGTGGGCGATCGTAGGATTCGATTCCAGGGTTTCCTGATTGTGGAACTACGTTAAATCTTAAATTTATGACCTTTAGGCACCTCAGGTTCAGACCGGGATTTGGTGTGGAAAGGATCTTGGAAGGTAATTGGTAAGGATCTAGTTTTGTAGGTACCACCCCGACATTTGGCTGGTGTGACTGAAGAAAACCTCTGGAAAAACTTCAGTTAGGATAGGCGGCTGCTGTGTCTTCCCAGAACCTACCGATTACTAAGCTAACGCTCTACAAACTGAAAGTGGAGTGAGTTCGCTGAGCAAGACATCTAACTTTATTCGTTATTGTCCGCATGTTGGTATATTTAAAGAGATTTATAGCTCGTTTCGACGAAAAGTAGGATCAATATTCAGTTCTGTATATTCACATATATACTAGTCCACGTCAAATCACCCAACACTGTGTCATCACTGTTTTTAGCACATCTTATGCTCTTATTTCTTCCGGTGCGATGCGATCATGTTTCCAACATGGCTGATAGCGTTTTTTTTTTTTTTTTTTTTTTTTTTTTTTTTTTTTTTTTTTTTTTTTGCTTTTTCTCCTGCAGCCATGTACAGAAACCTAAATATCTGAAAAACCAGAAGAACTAGTGTGAAAGACCATATGGTACCTTCCTAACCTTTTACGGAAGGTTCCATCATCTACATTTACGGAATCTTATACTGGGAGGAGAACGAACCTGATACTCCCTTGTTACTCGCTCAGCTTTATTTCTTATAAAGATTGGGGGAATGCTCTATGAGCATTGTATCTCTAATTGACAAGAGCATCTGGTGCTCCTCAACCGTAAATGCATAAATGATACGAGAGGATTTATATAAAAGAACATAAAATCTTTAATGGTAAGAATCTACAATAATTCACGGACGGAAGGAATATACTGAAAGTACCTTATTCAAAGGACATAGTCCTATTCACTTAATATACCAAATCATAAAGTATTCTTACAACAATACCAAAGCAGAGAGAGACTGTACACAAATGTATTACACTCATAAACTTCTCAACTAACCTGATATTGAGATGAATGGTGACTTAATCATGATTTAAACTTTGAGCACATCTAAAGTTCTTATGGTAATTGTTCCAGCGACGAAATCAAAATCAACTTGTACTGATGTTAAATACTGTTCATTGTCACTACAGAATAATAAAAGACTGTGCGCTGATGTTCCATAAAATAAAAGTCCAATCGAAGAATAAAAGTCAGTTAAAGTCAAATCTTCTTATAATATTCAACTGTATCGTGAGCTGGTCTTGAACTATGGACTTAGTGTAAAACTAAGATCTATTCGTAGCAACACTCTCAATGCTAGTCAGAGAGGGAGTGTTGGAGCTGTTGAAGTCACTAACAGTTTATATTTATAGTTTAACGAAATAGAAACAATTCCAAAAGAATAAAAATACGAAGAGTATCACATCCTGTTTGTTACTTAATTTATCCTTGAAGACACCTGCGTCAAGATTCCTTTATTACCTATTTGTATATAGAAACGTGCTTTCTGATCTCTTTAGTAGCCTTGGCATTTCGTAAACGGAAGTTAACTCAATGCCAATCTATATGACGTATTCATCTCAACGCCTGCATAATATTCTTTTCTTTCTCTCTGCTTAGATGGAATGCACCTTACATCCTGTTTTTGAATTCTGTAAATATTAATGAAATACCTCTTCCTCCGTTCGCGTCCTAATAAAACATATCAACCTATTACAAGACATGTTATACAATTTAACAATATCTTTTATACACTGAAATTATACATTTGACTAATATTGTCCCTATACACTTATAACTCTATGACACTAGAGAGCTGAATCAAAACCCGTTGTGTAATGTCTGAAGTGTACTTTGAAGTTTTGAAAGCACCTTTTCTCAAAATGAATTCCTGTATTCTAAAAATTAGGCTGAAAATGACTAAAAATAATTTGAAATTGATGTCAACGAAGCCTTGTATGCACAACGAAAATTGCAATTTTTATTTCGAACTATTTGGTCAGTGCAAGCGGGCTTAAATATCTCAAATGGGAACTCATGGAAAAGTGAAATTCGTGTGAAGGAAACTTTGTATGTGACCAACTCAGTAAAAATTGTAACTACTTTCTTTTAAGTAGTGTGGTCAGTGCAAGCTGATTTTATGAGTATATACTGCGCTACTTGAAATGCTCAGTTTTAACTCTCATGAAGTACCTTTTATTGACTACATCACTTGAAAATATAAGTTGCAATTCTTACTGTGAGTTGCGAACACAAGGCTTCATTGACACCAAATTTCAATTATTTTTTTTCATGGGAATCCATTTGAGATTTAAGCCGGAAATCCGGCATTTTTCGGCGAAGGGCTATGTTTGAAACCCCGTAAGGACTATGATTCAACGCCAGGATCGTTTGCATGCAGATACTCTGTTGGTAGGTCTAAACATTACAAAAAATTGCAGCCTTATATTCAACCCCCACCCACCCACCTAAAAAAAGTTTCAAAATATAAATTTTTAGAATTCGTTCCTCATTTTTGAGCGTAATTTGTAGAATAAAGGAATTCATTTTGTAAAAAGGTGATTTTAAATCTTCAAAATGTACTTCAGACTCTACACTATATTTATACGTATTCAGCTCTATAGCTGTTCTGGTTTTGGGGATATTTATTTAGATTTCCGTTCTTAATTGCAAGAGTAAAGAGCGTCACGCGCTATGTTGGAAATATTGGGCCCC